>CABFWO010002067.1:36498-57969 GCA_902155825.1 Timema genevievae | reverse complement strand
GGGGGGGGGGGGGGGGGGGTAAAAACTGGCCCGATAGATACTGATACCTGAGAGCTCTCGATCAATACATAATACAATACATTATGTATGTATCCAAAATACTATAAAACACATAAATATAAATAATAATGATTTATTCTTAAACAAGAAATATGTTCTGTACAAACTCCATGGCACATTTATTGATAATGTTTTGTACAAACTCCATGTCACAATTATTGATAATTCATGTGTGTGTTATTTTATCCAAGAAAACCCATCTAAGCTCAACCTATTCTTCATTGCATCTATTATTTGAACTTAAGGTTTTGAATGATTTCTCAATATAGCTATAAGAAAATGCGGGTGTATTTCTTCTAAATAATACCCTTCTCATCACTACCCTAATAGTGTTCATATTAAAATATCTGGACAGTTAATAAGAAGTGTAGAATATACAGTAAGAACAAAAAAATGAATAAAATGTAAGATATATTTATTTACTAGTTTAATAATTCCAGAGATGTGTGATTTCATCACATCTACTTGAGGTTACTTTATTAACATGGCCAGGGTTTCAAATTGTAATTTTACCGCTATTTAATAATCGAATCACCTCCCATATAACATATGACGAATAACCTGTGACACAGATACTATTACAGCATTTATTAGACTGTCATGTTATATATTGTGTTTCGTTTCGTTAATTTATAGCACCAGTATATGACACGATATGTGAAAAAACCTCACATGTGGGCGATTTAATATGTTGGGATTTAATTGATAGCCTGTAAAAATACCGCAAAGAAATATTAACGTCAACAGTATTCATTCTAACACGTAATGGATGTAGAATAAACATTTTAGGAGGACACACAAATTTCGTAATTCAAATTGATTAAAGAATATTTATATCGGATCCAAACGAGATTAATAAATCACTGCACAGGTGACAGCTTTGATTTAAATACGTGATTAAGACCGTGCTATGGGATGAGCTCAAGGGTTTATTAAAATGTTGAGCCAATCTAGATTAGAACAGCGCTGTTCACGTTAGGCAGGACATATAATAATTTAGATTTGTTTCAAATAAAGAGTAGAAAAATAAAATCTAAGGTTAATTTCGACACTACATTGTCTAAAATTTTATTGGAGCTCCGTATTTACTAATGATACAAAGTAGCTATAGTTATTTCAGTAAATTATGGAATTTAGTTTTGGGAAGGTTGAGATTAATGGGAATTTGATATTTTAAACATAATTTAAATTTTGGTTAGCCAGAGTTTTAAAGAAGAATAAATAGTTAAACTTTACACAAAAATATTGTATTCTAAACCGAGCCTTTACCTGAGGTATCTTGAAGAGTCTGAGCAGGTTGGCCACCTGTATGGATGTGACGCTGGACGCCGCCCCCACCACCCCAGATATCACCTTGCGGATCTGTGTCTTGTTACAGTTGTATTCGGCGCCGTCAATATTGCTGATAGAGCCTGTAACAAACATTGATATATCCACCACTTGTATCCACCACTTGTATCCACCCCTCAGCACTGTCTCAACAAATACACAGCACTCTTATGAAGCTATCAAACACTTTGAAATGTGTCCTTTCAAAATATATTAAAATTACAAAATTTGCTTGTTTGGCTTCTGTACTGCATTTATAGATGGTTTGTAGTTCTGCTTTGTCATAGAAATTACTTATACTTTTATTTTCATTATTATTTTTGTTGTAATAAATTTAATTAATGTGTGTATTTGTGTGGTTTATACACACATTCTTTTTAAGTAATGTTATCTATATTTGAAGTCGCTCGAATTTAATATTAAATTCATACATATTTGTGATGCGGGATGCGTTACCATCAAATACAGGGGATTCCATGTGTATCATCATGCGTTTCATAAAGAAAGATATTACAGATTTATTGACAAGGTTAGGTATTTTGTTTTTCATACACTTCAACCCCTTGTCCGTAGAGAAGGTGTTGTTTTACAAAGGAACAATAAGGGAGGTCACAAGGGACCTTTATTTGATCCTCACTCAAATATGCCAAAGCCCAAGCACCTGAACCTAGCAGTTTAACTATCAATAAAATAAAATATTCAATTATACACATTATTGGGAGATGAAGGATATGCTAGATGTAAATGCATAACAACTGAATAGAAGTTGACATTGGCCTTGAGGCCGTTTTATTATCATGACCCAAAAGTTAACAATATAATGAGGATTGATAGCGGACAATGCGCCATAGCTACAATATACAACGGGTAGTGAATAAAGGTTCTTATGTACAAGAGATTAGATAAAAGTTTCAGAGTATTTAACGCGTAAACAAATCTAAAGATCATTCACAATAATATAACTGAACCTATACATATAAGTGCCAAAGTTAAAATATAGCGAACAATTATCAAAAGGAAAATTAAAGTTGGGATACACCCAGTCGCTCAAACAACATAGTTGAACCATTCAAAGGAAATCTATACTTATCAGATATTAAATATTTTGGGACACCTCTTTACTTATACAAATCATCTAGTGGGATTATGCGCATAACCATACACCTGGCTACACTAGCTACAAGCGAAGCTATCAGCCTCGTCCAACAACCCGTGAGGCGGGGTGACCTACACTTTAAATGGACTTAATATCGTTCTTACTAAATAGCTGAGTCCATAATACTGAACGAAAAACATCTATTTAATTTCTACTTGCCTAACAATTCAAAATATGATAACTAAGCATATAAGTTTCATCTAGACTGTCTACCTCTGTAAGATTGGATGCCAACCATAATATATTACAATATAGCCTACACAATTTGACTTGACAATATTACTCTTGAATCTAAATTTAAAGTCTAATGTCCAAAACAAGCCTCAATTCAAAACAAATCTAATTGCCTAGGAAAATTAAATAAGTACAAATATTAACAGTTAAATATGCCGAAGCATTATCTCAATCGATCCCTACATAACTAAGATTCAATGAAACAGTTCCCCAGTATACGAATAAAATTACATTATATAAAATACAGTTCCAATATAATGTATCCTTACATTTTGTGTGTCCCTTAATGCTATATGCATCAAAGAGAGCTCGTTGCTTGCCGGGTACACGCTTATATTCAGATTTGCACAGCGGGGAAAATGTGGGAAGTTCAATGATGTCACCATCAGCAAGTAAGCGTCAGTTTCCCTCATTGGCGCCTGCGCACTGCGTCAAGAGGGCAATAATACGAGGTGTAGGGAACACCACGTGATCACTCAAGAGTTCTCCTTCATTCAATTCTGGCGCATGCACCGTGTCCGCCTCTCTGGAAAACAGAGCTGGACTACGTAACACTGTGAGGTATCAGTTTAGTTGTTGATGAACGAAGTGTAGATGGGCTCGGAGGATCCATGTGTGGCGCTGGTTTTCAGGTCAAATGGGGTAAGTGTAAATGCACACTTAGGTGGCGGAGGCAATATGGCGATGAAGTTTGTAGCCACGGTACACACTTAACCAAAATATACACTTTAAAATGTTTAAGAATACAACTAAACAAAATAAGAATATACATAAAACTAGTTACATACACAAGCAATATTACGTAACGGATTTTTGTAGAATTTGATTTAGGTATAAGATAACTAGTGAGCTATTTCTATTAATTATGTCTAGTAGCTAGTGACAACCTTAAATTTTGAAATAAGGAAGACATTATTTGTCAGCACTACTGCATATCTCATATTTGTCATTAACAATAAAAATGTCCGATTAAACTTTTATTCTAGCCTATATAAGAAATTTGGTTAAATTTATCAAATCATTATAAATTAAAACTTTATTTTAACTGCACGGTTAAAAATAACAGACAAATAAAACCATGGTTTCACCTTCTGAATTACAAAAGCATAGCTTGGGGAATTCCTCAAGAATATTTAATAGCATATAAAGGTTTTGTTTCTTTCATTTCAAAATGGATTTATCTTCAAGTTTTGAGAGTCCTCTTCATCATCATCATCATCAACTGTTTCCAGCCTGTGGCTGGGTCAATTTAGTAAAATGCCTCTATATTCCTCTATTATTCTACCATTTGTTCTCCTTTAATTGTCTCCATTCTTCTCCTCTTTCTTGCACACTTTCTGTTATCTGCCATTCTTCTCCTCTATCTTGCACACTTTCTGTTATCTGCTTCTCTCATTTTTTATTGACCTCCCATGAGGTCTTTTTTCTACATACTTCATTTCCATCCTCTCTTTTCCAGTCTCATTACATGTCCATATCACCTCACCCTTGCTTCCTCTACTATTTCATGTACTCCCTGTACTCCAACTCTTTCCCGGATAACTTCACTCCTAATCCTGTTTCTCCTCGTGACAGCTAACATGCTTCTCACAAATATCATTCCCATGGCCTCCATTTTCCTAGTCTCTCTTGTAACCTTGTTACAACAAACTATTGGGGTTACAGCACGCACCCTTCTGGCCCCTGTTGACTCGTCTCTCCAAGACCACGGCCCGTGATAACTACATTCAACACTCTTCAATATCCGACTGAGCCGAGGCACGTGGTTCGTTCCTTGACTCTGTAAACAAGCCCCGCCCATGAAAAAAGAAGAGCGAAAAGCGTGGTTGGTTCCTGCGCTCTACCGGCTGTGCTTGGTTGCCCCGTTCCTGGATCTTTCCACGGACGTCCAGATGAACGTGGAGCTTGCCAGTTTGTTCTCAGTACTCTTCCCCCCTTCTTACCCCTACTTTTTTACACTCTTTGAGAACACGTGATCTAAATTTGAGGACTATATAAGAGTAGGATTATCTAGCATAACTACTCATTATATTTCTGGCTTCATGAAGTGAGCGACGTTGTTATAGTTAGATAATGTCCACGGTTTTTAAATTACCCTTCAGCATTAACTATCTTATCTTTTCAAAATTAATTTTATTGGACATCTTTAAATGTTGGACTTATAATTTTTGACCATAGGTGTCGTGTTAAAATTAAGATCTTTGCACGGTTAGAATAAAACCGTTTTTCCATGTTGTAATTATCCATTCCATAAGGAATTCTTGGTCCCCGAGTTTACGAGTAATATTCTGCTTATCCGCTGCATAGATTATTATTAAACTATTTTGGTACTGATGCTCTCCGTCGCTTGCTAATAAATGGCGTCGTTTACTAAATACATATTTAGCTGTAATGTAGAGTTTAATCGTCTTGTTATTCTTGAGTAATTATCTAAAATGGTTGTCTTTATTTAAATTTTATCTACTGTTAAGTTTGAGTTGCTTTATTCTTCTCCTCCACTGCTCCCTTCACCCTGTCGTCCCACCAGGGTGTCTCCCTCCACTTCCTCTTATAACTTGTCCTCCCACATACCTCCTCTGAAGCTTCCACCAGACTGTTCTTAAACATTTCCCATTCAACCTCTACCTTGTATCTCATCCTTGGATCCTCTTCATTTTTTATCCTCCACATCCTTATTATTCTTTCTAGTATTACTCCCTTTCACCTACATGTCCATCCCTCTATGTCTGCCACCAACAACCCGTGGTCCTTATCTAAGGACACACTTGGTAATACTTTGATGTTTAAAAGTCTGTCTTTTCATTTCTTCATCCATGAGAAAGTAGTCTATCATTGACCTTCACTCCCCATCCCAACTGTATCTTGTGATCTTATAACTTTCTCTTTCCTTCTTATTCCAGCTGTTTGACACTTTCGTTTTATTTCTTGCACATAACTCCAACAGCCTTTTACCCTCCTCTTTTATCTCTCCCCATTCTTCCTTTCCTAACACCTACTCAAATCCTACTCTCTCTTTTTCTACTTTTGCGTTAATATCCTTCAATACTACCCGCCAATCGTTTCCCATATGCCTTTCTAGATATTCCCTAAATATGTCCTTTATTCTGCTGGGTACCACACTTGTATCACCTCCATGTATATTTCCTCTATCAGTTATTGCCATTATTATCCTGTCATTCGTCCCTATTTCCTCCACCTGCGGCCCTTCTCTCACTCCAAGGCCGACTCAGTTTCTCCTCCCTTAATCGTTTCCCATCCAATGCAAAATGTAGCCTTTCCTTAATTTCCTCGTGCCACTCCTTCTCCACTTGGTCTCACTCAGACCCAGGACATCCACTCTTCTCTCGTCCATCTTGTTCACAATATCCTCTACTCTTCCAATCAGTGTTACCATATTTAGAGTCCCTGTTTGAACCTTATAAATACCAACAACTTTTCCAATCAGGAATTTTACTTTACTTTCTTGAGTACTTTAGTTTGTTTCGGCCACTGGGCCACTAAGCCTGTCGCAGCCTCCACCAGAGTAGCGGGGCTGCTGCTTGTAGGTCCTCAGGTAGATCTTATCTTGGTGGTAACCAACCCTCTCACTCCCAGACCTTGTTGACCAGTCTATCAACTCTCTCACTCCCAGACCTTGTTGACCAGTCTACCAACCCTCTCTCTCCTACACACCTATAGAACAACTCTCCATAGCAGGTCTCTTACACACCTATAGAACAACTCTCCATAGCAGGTCTCTTACACACCCTTAGAACAAATCTCCTGATACCCTCTTTATTTCTAGTCAGACATTTAACTTAAATTTCTCAAGACCTTAAGTTTGTCTGTGCTATCGGCTTACAAAGCCTATTGTGGCCTCCACCTGAGTAGCAGGTCTGCCACTATAGGTCCTCAGGTAGATCTTCTCTTGGTGGTAACCAACCCTCTCACTCCCAGACCTTGTTGACCAGTCTATCAACCCTCTAACTCCCAGACCTTGTTGACCAGTCTATCAACCCTCTCACTTCCAGACCTAGTTGACCAGTTTATCAACCCTCTCACTCCCAGACCTTGTTGACCAGTCTATCAACCCTCTCACTTCCAGACCTTGTTGACCAGTCTATCAACCCTCTCACTCCCAGACCTTGTTGACCAGTCTATCAACCCTCTCACTCCCAGACCTTGTTGACCAGTCTACCAACCCTCTCACTCCCAGACCTTGTTGACCAGTCTATCAACCCTCTCACTTCCAGACCTTGTTGACCAGTCTACCAACCCTCTCACTCCCAGACCTTGTTGACCAGTCTATCAACCCTCTCACTCCCAGACTCGAGGTGAATACAAACTGTGTTGAGGGTGTGTCACCAGGTTAATACGAACTGTCTGAGGGTGTGTGTGATTGATGACTGTCGAGACGCTGACGTGCCACTATTGGAGCTCTCCTTGTCACAATTATTCTTGGAACAAGAGCTGAGAGGAAGATCTGGTCGAGCCAAGTGTGTGCTGGCCAGCGACTACTACAACAGAGTATTGTCGGGTTGGGAGCCCTTCATCGAACCCTGGAGGTGAGTTAGATCTTTCTTCATCTGGAACATAAGGTTTGATGATAGTTTATAATGTGTAGTTCGCTTATCCTGGTATCCTAGAGTGACTTTAACAAGGTTTCAGCATTTATTATCTTGTAATGCAGACAAAATATAACCATGGCTTCTTGTTTTCAGTTAAAACAGACCTAAACTAAATAAATATATATTGGGTAGCACTTGTTGCAAAAACTTGCAAGAGATGGTTACACATGTGGAGATCTGAGTATGTTATGTGTGTTCTAATGTAGGTGTGAGGTGAGCTGGGAGCATGGTTTATCGCAGGCCTTGTCCAAAAACAGACTACAGGTTGTTGTCACAGCACAAGACATCCTGAACCTCAACATCACCAGTACACTGGTAGAACTTTACAAGAATGTGAAGAACAACTGGACCCAAGATTATTACAACCTCTCTACAAGGGACAGGTCAGACAACCTTTGTACAAGGGACAGGTCAGACAATCTCTACAAGGGACAGATCAGACAACCTCTCTATAAGGGACAGGTCAGACAACCTCTCTACAAGGGACAGGTCAGACAATCTCTACAAGGGACAGGTCAGACAACCTCTCTACAAGGGACAGGTCAGACAACCTCTCTACAAGGGACAGGCTAGTTACTATGAAGCTGACCTCGGCAGTCTTTGGGTAAATTGCTCTCCTCATGACCTGATGTTTATGGGTTCAGACCCAGCCGGGGTCGACAGATTTTTCTTGAGCAATAAAATTCCCTAGCACAACTTCCTTCGGAGGGGAAGTAAAGCAGTTAGTCCCGTGTCAATTGTGGCAGGTAAAATAACCCTGGGAGGTATGTAAGAATACCTTTCCGGCAAAATTGGTAAGCTCTTTTGCTCTCGCTCATAGAAATGCTTGTGTGCTGATTTAATCAGAAAGTGCACTAAATACCTCAAATTATAAAAAATATTATAATGAAATATTTTTAAATCTTAATCTATGTTTGAATATTTTTTACTAATTGTGTTATGCTTAGAAAACTATTATATTGTACTTATTTTTATAACTTTATTTACTAAAATATTTAAAAAATATTTAATCGTAATCTGATAAATCATTGACAATGTACAAAACAGCAGTTAAACATAAATGTACAATATTGATGTCAAGTGAACAAAAGGAAACTCTGTTTGTCAACTTGCAGGAATGAAAACAGCTGTAGCAAAGTGTTGGGCAGTCCACCGGGCTACAAACGACGCTCTCCGTTCGTTCCTTTTGCTCTCCGCAACAACACTGGCTCGAAAGTGTGGTTCACACCCATCATCACACCCACAGACAGGTATACCAACCTCCCCCAAACTAATCAAATCTCTGCTTGTTACTGTTGATATATATCTTATCTTTCAATTTGTTTCAGAGTGTTTGAGTCTGTAAGAGAAATGTCGCAATCCCTGAATGTGGATGAGTCGTGGGAAGTGGTTTCTCCAGGGGAAACTATGCCTTTCACTTTCCAAGGAAGTGGTAAATATTCATTTGTTTCTTATTATCAGTGTTTAGATTGTAAACAGGGACTAAAATTAGTACACTTTCAATTCAAGGCGAGTGCAAATTCAAAATGAAATATTATCTAATACAAATAAAAGTTTGAATATTTTTTAATAATTATTAAAAAAAAATTTGAATCTAAATCCAAAATAAGGGACTGTTGTTATTGTGTAAACGGATCCGCCCTGCGTTCTTGATGAAATAAAGCCTTCACATACTGCTTGACATAATTATAAATTTTAAAACTGGTTTGGCCAAAATCGGATAAGAAATGGCCAATTTTTTAGCTGGACAAAATTTGGATCTGTTGTATTATTATATGGATTTGAAAAAGTATTATTTTGTGTTTTTATATAATAACTATACAATAAAATGAGCTATAAGATGTTTTATTTCATATTGTAACGTACATAACAGACCAATGACAGTATTTAAACATAAACAAATATTTTCAGTTAATAGTTTATTAGTGAAGCTCCTCCACCCTTTTGTCCGAGAGGTGATGTTTTGACTGCTAGATATGAGTGGTCGAGTGTTGCTTTGAGGGGGGCATTGCCCTGTAGGAGTATTGGCGAGCCCTATCTCTCTTAAATGAGCACAGCCTGACTTGAGTCGTATTGGCAACCCTTCTCCTTCTTCTGTGAGAATTAATATTGTCGGTGGATTGCTACCTATTATTTCAACGAATTTGTATTCATTTATTATTACTATTATTGGCACTGGTTTATGGTACTTTCTCCTTCCTTTTAGAATACCTTTATCTCCTTCCTCTACCATAACTGCTCTTCCTCTTGGCAACAAGGTCAGTCAGTGATTCAGTCCATCAAGAGAACACGAAAATCTCAGGAAAAACATTTTATGATTTTTCTTTAGAAAGATAATAGAAAGGAATACTTTTACTGTTGATAACTTACTGTACTGTGGTTGTCAGGTAAAGCCACTGTTGATAACTTGCTGTACTGTGGTTGCCAGGTAAAGCCACTGTTTATAACTTGCTGTACTGTGGTTGTCAGGTAAAGCCACTTTTGATAACTTACTGTACTGTGATTGTCAGGTAAAGCCACTGTTGATAACTTGCTGTACTGTGGTTGTCAGGTAAAGCCACTGTTGATAACTTGCTGTCCTGTGGTTGTCAGGTAAAGCCACTTTTGATAACTTACTGTACTGTGGTTGTCAGGTAAAGCCACTGTTGATAACTTGCTGCATTGTGGTTGTCAGGTAAAGCCACTGTTGATAACTTGCTGTACTGTGATTGCCAGGTAAAGCCACTGTTGATAACTTGCTGTACTGTGGTTGTCAGGTAAAGCCACTGTTGATAACTTACTGTACTGTGGTTGCCAGGTAAAGCCACTTTTGATAACTTGCTGTACTGTGGTTGTCGGGTAAAGCCACTGTTGATAACTTGCTGTACTGTGGTTGTCGGGTAAAGCCACTGTTGATAACTTGCTGTACTGTGGTTGTCGGGTAAAGCCACTGTTTATAACTTGCTTTACTGTGGTTGTCAGGTAAAGCCACTGTTGATAGCTTGCTGTACTGTGGTTGTCAGGTAAAGCCACTGTTGATAACTTGCTGTCCTGTGGTTGTCAGGTAAAGCCACTTTTGATAACTTACTGTACTGTGGTTGTCAGGTAAAGCCACTGTTGATAACTTGCTGCATTGTGGTTGTCAGGTAAAGCCACTGTTGATAACTTGCTGTACTGTGGTTGCCAGGTAAAGCCACTGTTGATAACTTGCTGTACTGTGGTTGTCAGGTAAAGCCAGGCACCAGGACACTCACAAACTAAGACTCCACCAGTTGAGTGTGAAGGTTGACGGTTGGGAAGTCATCACGCCAGTGTCAGTTGATAAAGTGGGCGTGTATTTCCGACAAGCCAACACAGAAGAACGATTTGTAAGTTTATATTATCAAATGGGCCTTAAATAAACAAGATAGAATGATTGTAGAGAATGAAGTTCAAATATGTTTCCTTAAGGACACATTAGAACATACGTGAGGTAGTTTATTTCACACGTAATACGTCATCTTGTATCGCTTGTTGTCTAGTTTCCCCTGAGTGGAGATGACACTGAGGGAGCCAAAACCTATAGTTATTGTAGTCTGTAGTGGGGGTGACAGGACCTGTAGCTACTGTAGACTACAAGTTGTTCTAAATGAAAGAATGTTATAAGTCAGTCCTCGTGTCCACAGAACTAGCACAGTACAATAACTTGCAATGTTTTTGTGTTCAGACAACGCAGGTGGTGGGTCCTGCTCGTGTTGTGTTCGAAGTGACTCTAGAAGGGTCTGCCAGAAAGTTGGTCACTGTGAGATCTGCTCTACTACTTAACAATCAGTTGGAAGACAGTGTGGAGGTCAAACTGGACAATGGCAGCCTTATCAGCACAATCAGTGAGTTGGGGTCACCAAACTACAATTTCAACGACATCAGTGTTGTGTGGTCAATTCTGGACAAAGGAAGCAATCAGGGGGTCTGATGGAACCTAGTTTTATTGGAAGCTCACAATGCTCTTTCCCTGGGGGGTGACACAAAATAATACTCAATCATTAAATTATATACATACCGTACACATGAGTATTTAAACAACAATTGTAATTCTAATTCAAATAAAAAAATAATGATAATTATAATAAATAATGGTCAATTTAAAATTGCCGAAATTTTCTTTAGGGTTGTGGGCTGCAGTTCAGTTTGAACTTTGGCACGCCTTTTTAACAGCTTTTCATATATTATTAATACCATTGAATCTGGTTTTACTCTACACGCCACTATCATTAGTAAATAGTAAGGTCAACCATATAGTTTCCCAACACCCCGATAATTACTAAACTCTTTCATGAAGTTGAGTGTTGAAATGTCAGAATTTTGTTGTTGTTGTTGTTGTTGTTGTTGTTGTTGATTGGTTGCCTAAAGATGGAGTCGGTCTGCCTGTTCAATTATTTTATTATTTTATTTTTTTCGTCAAAAAACCTGGATGAAAAACTATACATCAAAATATTCCTTAATAGTTTGAACACAGCAGCCTTCTCTTCCACTGCTGCAATTGTTGATGCACTTGTCATTCTACTACTGTATGCTTCCCTTGAAGGATCAAACGAGCGTCAATATTCTTGTAAAATAAAACTAAACTAACTGTAAATTGGTGATGGATACACTATTTTGTGAGAGAGTGCTCATAATTATATTCAGAAACAATAAATATTGCTAAAAGCAACCTAAAGATAAGATTTTAACAGTATATTATATTTCGATAACTAAAGTAAACTGAGCTTATACTAGCCTAGGGAAACGCTGCTTTCCTTTCCCCGACGAGGGCCGAACAGACCAGGAAACAAACGATTGATGGAATAAAGGCGAGACCAGCTACCTGACCGGTCAGTCTGAGAAAGAGGAGCTCTCACCTCAACTATTATTAACATATACTTGTTGGAGAGCTTTCTAATTATAATAATTTGTTTTAATTTTATTTCCCTCTTAATTTCTTTATTCCCTTTTTAATTTTAGGGAAGCATTGCTTCGCTTGCTTCCATTGATTAAACGCCACTAGATAATATTTTATAAATCCATCAACCTAGTTTTGAACTGAAATATGCACTTTAAATTTTTATTTTATGCAGAAAGCCAAAGTATTTATATAGACTTTTATAGTTAGGAAAAAAACAGTATTTCTTTTTCCTTTGCTAAAATATAAAAAAATTAAATAACACACAAAACAAAGACAAAATTTTATCAAAATAAATAATTATCTTAAAATGTGCCCCTTTGTTATTTAATACCATAGTAAACTAGACAAATAAACAAGTTGCAGTACATTACAGTCCATCCAGTTGGCCTCGGTTCATAGAATCATCGCCAGATTGGTGATCTTTTCATTGACTCTTCCTATGACACCCCATCTGTCCACTTTATCCTCTGTTCTCTCCTCCGCACGCACCTATGTATGGAACTCAAGTAATGTTACGTGTTGTTTCAGACAGGAGCACTAAGTACCTGCAAGTGTCCCCGGGTGGCGTAGTCCCCATCCCTCTGTCTCACGTAATGGCCACTATGTTTGTGCGACCTATAGTTAAGACACAGCATCCAGGTGATGGCTATGTGTTCTGCAACAAGCCTATCTTCTGGGGCAGAGTAACTCAGCCTGGAGACGTACTTGAGGAGACGATGCAGTGTCACAGCAACAAGGACTACAAATACAGGTATACACTTGGCTTGGCTTGCAAGTGCTGAGAGGGTTGTTTGGTATTGTAGATCCACTCAACTAGAGATGACTCAGAGATACCTGTCGGGTAACATTGACAATGCTTGTGTCCCAGCCACATGTGGATGAATATGGAAGGGCCTTCTTGATACCCTTCTCAACCCGATCTCTCTCTGTTGACCTCAAACCTTGGTCCCTAGACCCAACAGCTCCCATGCTGTGTCCAAGAGCCAAGTGGAGGGGGAGCGAAGGAAATCAAACACGTCACATACCTCCACGCAAATGTGGGTACATTGCCATGAAATAACACCTTCCTCATTCCTAACATATTAGCGTGCTTTACACATGTGTACAAACATTGAGATGTAATTTTGATTGGTGTTGACATTCGCCGGTACTTGTGTGCGCCAGGTTTTGTACCGCTGTGAGCCGGGACAACTACCCCCCAGACCGGCCAGTTGGTATACTGGGCTCCCCACTCATCATCCAACCAGCTCACACGATCACTCTACTGCCTCCAATCACTGTTGCCAACCTGCTGCCCTGTGACTTGTACTACACAGTCAGAGAGGTGGGCGGACTGGTGGGCCG
The DNA here is from genome assembly GCA_902155825.1 of Timema genevievae. Taxonomy (NCBI): domain Eukaryota; kingdom Metazoa; phylum Arthropoda; class Insecta; order Phasmatodea; family Timematidae; genus Timema; species Timema genevievae. The sequence continues at coordinate 44,339 of CABFWO010002067.1, read as the reverse complement.
TATCAAGCCAGGACTTTCCACAGCCATACATCAGGTCTTTGCTATTGAGTGAACACAGATTGTGTCTGAACAAGAGTCCTTGCTATCTGTGAACACGACAGACTCACCCTTGCTCGCTCCTGTCTACAGGTTAACATAGAATCCTCGGTGGAACTGAATTTCCATCTAGACAACTTCCCCCAATCAGGTTCCCTTGTGGTTCCTCCAAGTGCAACTAGTTCCAACCACTTGTTCAAGGTCCATGATTCTCTGGGACGACGTCTCTTCCTTCACGGCAGTATCAGTGTCAACAAGGGAGCCGGTATAAAGGTGAGACTAGCGGGTATAGAGGTGATACTAGCGGTATAGAGGTGATACTAGCGGGTATAGAGGTGAGACTAGCAGGTATAGAGGTGAGACTAGCAGGTATAGAGGTGATACTAGCGGGTATAGAGGTGAGACTAGCGGGTATACAGGTGATACTAGCGGGTATGCAGGTGAGACTAGCGGGTATAGAGGTGATACTAGCGGGTATATAGGTGATACTAGCGGATGTACAGGTGATACTAGCGGGTGTACAGGTGATACTAGCGGGTGTACAGGTGATACTAGCGGGTGTACAGGTGATACTAGCGGGTATAGAGGTGAGACTAGACGGGTCTACAGGTGAGACTAGCGGGTATACAGGTGAGACTAGCGGGTATAGATGTGAGACTAGCGGGTATAGATGTGAGACTAGCGGGTATAGATGTGAGACTAGCGGGTATAGATGTGAGACTAGCGGGTGTACAGGTGATACTAGCGGGTATACAGGTGATACTAGCGGGTATACAGGTGATACTAGCTGGTATAGAGGTGAGACTAGCGGGTATAGAGGTGATACTAGCTGGTATAGAGGTGATACTAGCGGGTATAGAGGGGAGACTAGCGGGTATAGAGGGGAGACTAGCGGGTATAGAGGGGAGACTATCGGGTATACAGGTGAGACTAGCGGGTATAGACGTGAGACTAGCGGGTATGCAGGTGATACTAGCGGGTATGCAGGTGATACTAGCGGGTATACAGATGAGACTAGCGGGTATACAGGTGAGACTAGCGGGTATAGAGGTGAGACTAGCGGGGTATACAGGTGAGACTAGCGGGTATACAGGTGAGACTAGCGGGTATACAGGTGAGACTAGCGGGTATACAGGTGAGACTAGCGGGTATAGAGGTGAGACTAGCGGGTATAGAGGTGAGACTAGCGGGTATAGAGGTGATACTAGCGGGTATAGAGGTGATATTAGCGGGTATAGACGTGATACTAGCGGGTATAGACGTGATACTAGCGGTTATATAGGTGATATTAGCAGGTATAGGCGTGATACTAGCGGGTATAGACGTGATACTAGCGGTTATATAGGTGATACTAGCGGTTATACAGGTGAGACTAGCGGGTATAGAGGTGATACTAGCGGTTATATAGGTGATACTAGCGGGTATACAGGTGATACTAGCGGGTATACAGGTGAGACTAGCGGGTATAGAGGTGATACTAGCGGGTATAGAGGTGATACTAGCGGGTATAGAGGTGATACTAGCAGGTATAGACGTGATACTAGCGGTTATATAGGTGATACTAGCGGGTATAGGCGTGATACTAGCGGTTATACAGGTGAGACTAGCGGGTATAGAGGTGATACTAGTGGTTATATAGGTGATACTAGCGGGTATAGAGGTGATACTAAATACTTTTTTATTTTTTACATTGCTTTTAAAAAATCACTTTATATTATTTCTAAACATTGCTACATCAACACACAACTTACAAAATCTGTGCTGACATGGTCTAAGGCGTCAGTCTCTCACTGTACTCTATTGACGATGATGATGACGATGTTTCAGTGAATTTAGGTTAGTTTTCCCCTCTTTCTCCGCACAAACTATGGAATGAAGTGTTCCTTGTCCCTAACACAGTAATTAGTTGAGAATGTCGAGAACAACAACCAACTGAATCTAGCACATTAAGGAATTGAACCCAACACATTCTGTTTGTTTCTAGGTTTCTGTGTCTGCTCCGTTCTGGCTCGTGAACAAGACAGCGCTCCCTGTGGTCTTCAGACAAGAGGGAGTCCCAGAAACTGCAGCAGGACAGTTTGAGGAACATGAAACTGCCCGAATGGTCGCCCCTCTACTATTCTCCTTCTCCGACTCTGAGGCCAGTCACACCCTGGTGGTAAGAGTGGGAAACAAACTCCATCCTGAGGACATCCCGCAGGTAATACTTCCATACATGTGGAACTGTGACCTTCCAAGTCAGTCATGCGTGCTAAACACACACCAAACTATGTCGATAGGACCAGGGCCGCTACGTTAGGTAATGGCTACCGGCCATTCCCCCGACCTAGGTTTCATTCTATCACAACTCAATGAGAGGGTGTGGCAAACACAACTTCATAAAAGAGGAACCAAAACACACAAAAGGAAATTAGTAAACAATACTTAATTGCATACGTTAGTTATTTATCTTTAATATTTGTAATCTTGTACTTCTATTTAAATTAAAAATTAACATTAATGTGACAAAAATCTCCAGTGATAAATTGAATTGCATGCCTTGAATATTTACTTGATTCATCAGCAAAGGCAGCAATAAAAAATTGTGTTAATTATATGTAGTATTTAAAGATATTAATAAATTTGTAAACGTAATATATTTTTCGATCATAAAAATATTTCAGCTTAAATTCAGCTTTGTAAATATCTCGTATAATTTAATTCAGTTTTTCTTTGAATATAAACAGTGGAACTTGTAGTAAAACATTTATCAACCACGAGTCGGTTGTTCTCCACAAGTTTAGCTAATGGTTTAAAATTAGTATAATCTGCATGTGCTTTATTTTGAACAATTCTAATGACTGTAGCAAATCATACTTCTGTTTCTAAATGGATGTTTGAATTGTTTCAGTTCTGTCAGCCATTTCATCTTCAAAAGGGTGTCCAAGTCAGACGATTACGTGTCTCTCTCCGAGATTCTCGTCCTGACATCATGTACGAGTTTGGGATTGACGTGAGACCAGGGAGAGGAAGATACAGGAACACCAACATTGTTATTCTTTCACCAAAATTCCAACTTCACAACAAGTCGAGCTTTCAACTGCAATTTGCTCAACGCTGTTTTGCAACAACATTGGTTTGTTTCTGGAAACAAGTTGAGCTAATTTACAATAGTTGGGGAAACAAGCTGAGCTAGTTTACAATAGTCGGTGAAACAAGCTGAGCTAGTTTACAATAGTCGGTGAAACAAGCTGAGCTAGTTTACAATAGTTGGTGAAACAAGCTAAGCTTGTTTACAATAGTTGGTGAAACAAGCTAAGCTTGTTTACAATAGTTGGTGAAACAAGCTAAGCTTGTTTACAATAGTTGGTGAAACGAGCTGAGCTAGCTTACAATAGTTGGTGAAACGAGCCGAGCTAGCTTACAATAGTCGGTGAAACAAGCCGAGCTAGCTTACAATAGTCGGTGAAACAAGCCGAGCTAGCTTACAATAGTCGGTGAAACAAGCTGAGCTAGCTTACAATAGTCGGTGAAACAATCTGAGATAGTTTACAATAGTCGGGGAAACAAGCTGAGCTAGTTTACAATAGTCGGTGAAACAAGCTGAGCTAGCTTACAATAGTCGGTGAAACAATCTGAGCTAGTTTACAATAGTCGGAGAAACAAGCTGAGCTAAAGGAGATGTCAACATTTCTAACAGCAGTTCCTGACTGTTACAGACAGATCCTGGGGCTCAAGCAACATTTCTAACAACAGTACCTGACTGTTACAGACAGATCCTGGGGCTCAAGCAACATTTCTAACAACAGTACCTGACTGTTACAGACAGATCCTGGGGCTCAAGCAACATTTCTAACAACAGTACCTGACTGTTACAGACAGATCCTGGGGCTCAAGCAACATTTCTAACAACAGTACCTGACTGTTACAGACAGATCCTGGGGCTCAAGCAACATTTCTAACAACAGTACCTGACTGTTACAGACAGATCCTGGGGCTCAAGCAACATTTCTAACAACAGTACCTGACTGTTACAGACAGATCCTGGGGCTCAAGCAACATTTCTAACAACAGTACCTGACTGTTACAGACAGATCCTGGGGCTCAAGCAACATTTCTAACAACAGTACCTGACTGTTACAGACAGATCCTGGGGCTCAAGCAACATTTCTAACAACAGTACCTGACTGTTACAGACAGATCCTGGGGCTCAAGCAACATTTCTAACAACAGTACCTGACTGTTACAGACAGATCCTGGGGCTCAAGCAACATTTCTAACAACAGTACCTGACTGTTACAGACAGATCCTGGGGCTCAAGCAACATTTCTAACAACAGTACCTGACTGTTACAGACAGATCCTGGGGCTCAAGCAACATTTCTAACAACAGTACCTGACTGTTACAGACAGATCCTGGGGCTCAAGCAACATTTCTAACAACAGTACCTGACTGTTACAGACAGATCCTGGGGCTCAAGCAACATTTCTAACAACAGTACCTGACTGTTACAGACAGATCCTGGGGCTCAAGCAACATTTCTAACAACAGTACCTGACTGTTACAGACAGATCCTGGGGCTCAAGCAACATTTCTAACAACAGTACCTGACTGTTACAGACAGATCCTGGGGCTCAAGCAACATTTCTAACAACAGTACCTGACTGTTACAGACAGATCCTGGGGCTCAAGCAACATTTCTAACAACAGTACCTGACTGTTACAGACAGATCCTGGGGCTCAAGCAACATTTCTAACAACAGTACCTGACTGTTACAGACAGATCCTGGGGCTCAAGCAACATTTCTAACAACAGTACCTGACTGTTACAGACAGATCCTGGGGCTCAAGCAACATTTCTAACAACAGTACCTGACTGTTACAGACAGATCCTGGGGCTCAAGCAACATTTCTAACAACAGTACCTGACTGTTACAGACAGATCCTGGGGCTCAAGCAACATTTCTAACAACAGTACCTGACTGTTACAGACAGATCCTGGGGCTCAAGCAACATTTCTAACAACAGTACCTGACTGTTGCCTCGCTTTCCACTGGCCGCGCCTCGACAAGGACCAACAGCTGTGCTTGCGTCTTGTGGACGTGCCAGGGTGCATGTGGTCAGGGGGGTTCCTCATAGACAGCAATGACTCCCGACACATCAATGTTCGGTAAACAGTAGACTATTATCTTTGACTGGTTATGGCGTTTTATAAAATGGCTGCTATATTGCAAACACAATTATTTGAGCCTGATCTTTATTTTGAACGTGATTATTTTCTCCATCTTTTCTCTGGTGTGAGTGAGAAGTGAGGTAGTCATAACGTAGGGTAACAGACAACCTTGTCCTTTGTTCTAGTCTATCACTGGTGACAGAGGGGAGGGGGTTGTTTACTGGCTATGTTTGAAATGACAGTCTGGTGACTTACATAACCACTTGGTGACAGAGGGGAGGGGGTTGTTTACTGGCTATGTTTGAAAGGACAGTCTGGTGACTCATAGTGACCACTTGGTGACAGGAGAGGGTTGTTTACTGGCTATGTTTGAAAGGACAGTCTGGTGACTCACACATGACCACTTGGTGACAGAGGGGAGGGTTGTTTACTGGCTATGTTTTAAAGGACAGTCTGGTGACTCATACATGACCACTTGGTGACAGAGGGGAGGGGGTTGTTTACTGGCTATGTTTGAAAGGATAGTCTGGTGACTCACACATGACCACTTGGTGACAGAGGGGGGGGTTGTTTATTGGCTATGTTTGAAAGGACAGTCTGGTGACTCATAGTGACCACTTGGTGACAGAGGGGAGGGGGTTGTTTACTGGCTATGTTTGAAAGGATAGCCTGGTGACTCACACATGACCACTTGGTGACAGAGGGGAGGGAGTTGTTTACTGGCTATGTTTGAAAGGATAGTCTGGTGACTCATAGTGACCACTTGGTGACAGAGGGGAGGGGAGTTGTTTACTGGCTATGTTTGAAAGGACAGTCTGGTGACTCATAGTGACCACTTGGTGACAGGAGAGGGTTGTTTACTGGCTATGTTTGAAAGGACAGTCTGGTGACTCACACATGACCACTTGGTGACAGAGGGGAGGGTTGTTTACTGGCTATGTTTGAAAGGATAGTCTGGTGACTCACACATGAATACTGGACTGCACAGATATGGTTTCACCTTGGTCACTTATTTCACAAATATTAATTGATTACTATAGTAAATTACTTTAAAATATTTATATTGTTCTTATCAAAGAGGTCTAAAGACCTGGTACTTTTCTCTCCAAATATTTGACACACCATATTTCTGAGTCCAAGTCAAAGCTAATTAGTGTAGTGAACATTGTGTCCAATGCTAGTTGTTGTGTTTGATAGAGATGGTGTTGGGAAGATGTATTTCTTGCGCGTTGAGGTCGTGTTGCAAGGAGCGACGTACTTCATCGTGTTCACAGACGCTGATACCATCCCTCCTCCTCTGCGCATCGACAATTTCTCCGAAGTTCCTCTCATTTTCTTCCAGGTGGGTCTGACACATAATTGCGCTATATCTCCAACTTGAGAACAACTTCTTAGTAATATACTTTATTAATGTAAAATCAGTTAATGCGAAGTTGTTTGTTGTCTCCGCAGAGCTGTGTTCCGGTCGAGAGTCTACAAACTGTGGTGCGCCCCCACTCCTCCATGCCCTACGCATGGGATGAACCCACACAAGCCCACAGTATCACATTAATGGCCCCAGGGGGGGTCTTGGAAACCTACGACATGACTTACCTGGAGAAGTCGGGAGATGCTTGCGATGGCCAGTCTCTCACATATGAAAACTTCATTTACATCGCTTTCACATCAACATTCCGGAAGTAAGGGCTAGGGGTGACATAACTGTGGTTTATGACTGGTTGGCTACTGCTCCTCATTAGCACAAACAAATAATTACAATCAGAGCTTTGATCTTCCTGGTCTATTACTCTAGAGGAAGGATGTTAGTCGGAGGACCAGGAGTGTTTTTGTTGTTAAGATTGCAGACTTGTTTCATGATCATTGAATCAGTTTTGTCTGTAAAGTTGGTTATTCTGTATTTGCCGGCATTGCAAATATGCTTGATCAATTTTACAATCAGATTGGTCAACATGGTTTCCTAAAGTGCCAGCCATATTAGTTGAAACTACTAGTGAAGGTGAAAGTTGTGTTGTTCCCAACAGCGCTGCAGAGAGCAGTGATGTGCGGGTCAGTCCCTTGGAACTGGAGAGTCAGCAGCTAGTTCTCGATGTTCCTCCTGGGTCGAGCAGGGTAGTTCTCAGTCACAAGGTTCCTGGAGCTCGAGGGCAACTCTGGCGCATGACAGGAGAGGGGCAGCTTCAACACGAGGGCAGTGGGCCCCCACGAGACCCACGCTCTAAATACACCTCACACCCCAATGCACTGGTAAGTACCACGTTGCTAGGATAAACTAGGTAACAAGCTCCTCCTGAGCGGTAATACCAACACATCCCTCCTGAGAGGTAATACCGACACACTCCTCCTGAGAGGTAATACGGACACACTCCTCCTGAGAGGTAATACCGACACACCCCTCCTGAGAGGTAATACCGACACACTCCTCCTGAGAGGTAATACCGACACACTCCTCCTGAGAGGTAATACCGACACACCCCTCCTGAGAAATATTAACACATTCCTCCTGAGAGATATTAACACATTCCTCCTGAGAGGTAATACCGACACACCCCTCCTGAGAGGTAATACCGACACACCCCTCCTGAGAGGTAATACGACACACCCCTCCTGAGAGGTAATACCGACACACTCCTCCTGAGAGGTAATACCGACACAC
>CABFWO010002067.1:9473-35999 GCA_902155825.1 Timema genevievae | reverse complement strand
CTCCTGAGAGGTAATACCGACACGCTCCTGAGAGGTAATACCGACACGCTCCTCCTGAATGCAGGTACTGGACATCGCCGGCCCAGCCCCCCAGCCAATGCAGTATGTGCACCTGGTATTGCGTCGCAAGGACCAGAGACGAACATCCACTCAGACTTGGCGCTTCACCGAGGAGGGCCGACTCTGCTGCATGCACAACAACATGTGTGTCCAGGCTAAGGACGGGTTCTTTGGACTGCGCGAGGGTGAGTCTACCTAGTCTGGGGGGGGGGAACTCACCATGTTTCCAAGTGTTGGAGTGCTCGCAAACAACTTGCTCTTTTAATCTTGGATCTGCTTGTAGGTTTTGTTTGGTTTACAATTCAATGTCGTAGTCATTTTTAACAATTAGAATGGCTGCCTTTGCATATTATTATAAAGTTGTAATACTGTTCTGATAACTGAAATTACTTAGGTTTTATTTCTATAACTAAGCTGCTCATACACAATCACAACAAAATAAAAGAAGGTGCAGGTTCAATCAATCTTCAAGAGTCAGCCATTACTTCTTTGTACAGTGGCAGCAGTGTCAAGTGTGCTCATTCCTTTACCTTCTTCCATGCATAACAAAATATACCTAAAAAAAGAAGAAGTTTTCCTTAAATAGGTTAACAAAATGTGAATGAGATTAAATATTTAAATGTGTGTCTTTTCTTTCATGCACTGCCTTAGCTTGGTTATGTGGTTAGATCTCTCAATCGGTTTACCTTATAACCAATAGGCTGCAGGCTTAGGAAAGCAAATAAAGAGAAATGTCGGGTTGAAAACACAGGCGACAATAACTGTGAATAGCAACTTTAGATATTGGAGCGGAAATATGGACAAGAAGGAGGTGATACATAGGAGGACAAGTGAGAAAAGGAAGGGAAAACAAACATCCTGATGGAACGAGAGGGTGAAGGAAGGAGAAGAATAAAACATTCAGAAAGAGGAATGAGGAAACAGAGGAAGAATTTAGGGAGAAGAAAAAAATAGCGGAGCGAGTGGTACGTTAAGCCAAGAAGGATTGGAAATGAAAGAGAATGGAATGAAATATAGCATGGCAAAGTGTGAAGTGATGGTAATGACAAGGAAGAAGATATCAGAAAGTTGTTCTATAGGTGTGTAAGAGACCTGCTAGGGAGAGTTGTTCTATAGGTGTGTAGGAGACCTGCTATGGAGAGTTGTTCTAAAGGTGTGTATAGATACCTGCTATGGAGAGTTGTTCTAAAGGTGTGTAAGAGACCTGCTATGGAGAGTTGTTCTAAAGGTGTGTAAGATACCTGCTAGGGAGAGTTGTTCTATAGGTGTGTAAGAGACCTGCTAGGGAGAGTTGTTCTATAGGTGTGTAGGAGACCTGCTATGGAGAGTTGTTGAGCTATCCCGTGCTCAAGGTCGTTCATCAATTATAGTTTGAAGCAGAGTCTGTTATGCCTGGCCAGGTCAGTGGTTGAGCTAAGTATTCCAGTTTGTTACAGGGAGCGAAGCAGTCCTAGGACCACCGCAGCCGGTATGCCACCGGATGACCACGACAGGAATACCAGTGGAACAAGCTGTCAGCAGACAGAAGCTCAGACCTGGCTCAGGCTTCCTTACTGTCAAGATGCTGACAGATGGTCCTACTTCTGTGTTGCACATTGCTGACCTCAAGGAGAAGGTAAAACATTACAGCCTTCCATTTGAATATTCCACCTGGCTGGTTCTGGACCAGCTTGCTCCCAGCTGGAGTGAGTTTCTCTTCTCATCACTCTCACAGGAGTATCAATCTTCAAAGATATTACTTCTTTATCTTAATAAAAACAGCCTTAGAGGGAAGCTCTCTCAAGGGTTGGATAGATGGATAGCTTGGTGAACCTCAACATTTAAATGTTTTAATGTCAGTACAGCACTCATTGTTCTACCAGCTGTCTTGGTACAAGATATATAGTGCAGTATATCACTGGACAGTGTCTGGTACAAGAAGTACAGTATTTCACTCGACACTGTCTTGTTATTCTAGCCAGCCTACTTGGTGATGGAAGATCGTGATTGGGGCAATCTTTCCACATCCTTGAGACCTCCTTTGGTCCAGGAGGGGACAATGAGGGCCCCAGCAAGCAAAGGACGGGAACTACAAGTTAGTGTAGCCAGTGGCTAGAGCCCTTTGCCTGGAATACAATTTAGTTAGATTAAATTACATTAGTTGTAAAATGTACTCTGACTGAAGAATGACCACATGTTTCAGTGCTACAGTACTGTCACTGACATGTCTCATTGCTACAGTACTGACACGTCTCAGTGGTACATTACTGTCACTGACATGTCTCATTGCTACAGTACTGACACTGACACGTCTCATTGGTACAGTACTGTCACTAACACGTCTCAGTGGTACAGTACTGACACAGACACTTCTCATTGGTACAGCACTGACACTAACACTTCTCATTGGTACAGTACTGACACTAACACTTCTCATTGGTACAGTACTGACACTAACATGCCTCATTGGTACAGTACTGACACTGACACGTCTCATTGGTACAGTACTGACACTAACACGTCTCATTGGTACAGTACTGTCACTAACACGTCTCAGTGGTACAGTACTGACACAGACACTTATCATTGGCACAGTACTGTCACTAACACGCCTCAGTGGTACAGTACTGACACAGACACTTATCATTGGCACAGTACTGTCACTAACACGTCTCATTGGTACAGTACTGTCACTAACACGTCTCATTGGTACAGTACTGTCACTAACACGTCTCATTGGTACAGTACTGTCACTAACACGTCTCATTGGTACAGTACTGTCACTAACACGTCTCATTGGTACAGTACTGACACTAACACGTCTCATTGGTACAGTACTGACACTAACACGTCTCATTGGTACAGTACTGACACTAACACGTCTCATTGGTACAGTACTGACACTAACACGTCTCATTGGTACAGTACTGACACTAACACGTCTCATTGGTACAGTACTGACACTAACACGTCTCATTGGTACAGTACTGACACTAACACGTCTCATTGGTACAGTACTGACACTAACACGTCTCATTGGTACAGTACTGACACTAACACGTCTCATTGGTACAGTACTGACACTAACACGTCTCATTGGTACAGTACTGACACTAACACGTCTCATTGGTACAGTACTGACACTAACACGTCTCATTGGTACAGTACTGACACTAACACGTCTCATTGGTACAGTACTGACACTAACACGTCTCATTGGTACAGTACTGACACTAACACGTCTCATTGGTACAGTACTGACACTAACACGTCTCATTGGTACAGTACTGACACTAACACGTCTCATTGGTACAGTACTGACACTAACACGTCTCATTGGTACAGTACTGACACTAACACGTCTCATTGGTACAGTACTGTCACTAACACGTCTCAGTGGTACAGTACTGACACAGACACTTCTCATTGGTACAGTACTGACACTAACACTTCTCATTGGTACAGTACTGACACTAACACTTCTCATTGGTACAGTACTGACACTAACACTTCTCATTGGTACAGTACTGACACTAACACTTCTCATTGGTACATTACTGACACTGACACGTCTCATTGGTACAGTACTGACACTGACACGGCTCATTGGTACAGTACTGACACTAACACGTCTCATTGGTACAGTACTGACACTAACACGTCTCATTGGTACAGTACTGACACTAACACATCTCATTGGTACAGTACTGACACTAACACGTCTCAGTGGTACAGTACTGACACTTTAATACAAAGCTCCTAGGTCTAATTCTCATGTCCAGGGGACATTTTTCAACTAATTTTATTTATCTTCTACACACTTTGGTGGTTGCATGGTCTAAGGCGCCACTCTCGCAATAGACTAGACTGGCGATGACAAGGAGATCGAAGTTCAAATCTTACTTGGTGTATTTAGAGTGGTTTTACACTATCCATCCACACAAATGTGTGTACATTTTCTCTAAACTAAACCTTTTTCATTCCTAACACATTAGTGTAATTAGTACATATAACATAAATGGATAGTAAGAGGCGGTGATAAAAAGATAGTTTATTTTTTTTGTTTTTGGGTGACAAAGGCTGAGAAACTTTGAAATGGGAGAACATTAAATTGTTCCTTTTTTCTGATTCTCCAGTATCGTTAACAACTGAGATTAAAATTCGATTTGAAATTTCAAATATTAATATTGAAAAGATTTGGATTTGATTTGCTTAGCTCAAATTCAAATCCATAATTCATACTTACTAAACAAATGAATACAATCAACTAGAGTTCCAGTCGTAACGAAAGACGCGTGGATGGCAGAGAATACCTTGTATTTTAAAAAAGTTGTCTTTTATAAATGATGTTTCACCTTTTGATATTAGAACTATTGATTACATTATTTTTAATAAACTTAAAATATGTCTTAACTGATATCAACATTTTTTAAAATATCTTATTATTGGATTGAATTCGGAAACTTAACATAGTAATACATTCAACACAGATTCTATTTGAAACATCGTCATAAAACTAAAATAAATGGTTCGATTCTGATCTGAACCTGTTCTTAAAACCCAAATTCAATTTGAAAATCAAAATTGAGGATTTTCACAGGCTTAATTTAATTGAAAATATTATATTTCAATTCTTGATTCCGAAACACAGGAGAGGAAAATGTTGCTTTTGGTTGATAAACCTGCTACTAGGATTTTATACAATCGTTTTAGAGAGCTCCTTAATTATTGAACAATTCAGTTGTTACTATCTTTTGTTCAAATTCAAAATTTTTTTGTTGTCATTTTATTTGAATTACATGTTAGAGCTGAGTTGCAGGTATTTGGAGGGATGTAGTTAGTTTGTAACAGTATTGCATGAAGCTTCAGAAACTTCAACTTTGCTTTGAACACTTATCGGCTTTGCTTTTAAAGTAAAATTCCTGATTTGACAACTACTAAATACTTCCAATAAAGGTATTCAAAGTTAAAATACGCATTTTTTATATTCATTTAACAAAAATCTGAAATAGTTAATTAATATGTTGTGGTAGTAACAATTTATCAGCTTAAGATGAAATATATTAATCAAGTAAATTACATTTATACCTAAATTTACATATCCCTGCAACATATAATATTTTTTTGAAATATTGAAACTTTGATTTGTGTTTGGTAATATTTTACTGTACTTAGCTTGTAATGGTGAGTGGTGTGTACCCCAGGTGAGAGTGGACCTGCCCTGTGGAGTTGGGGTCAGTCTGGTTTCCCAACGACCTCCTGAGGAGCTGTTGTTCCTGCATCTGACAGGCATCATGGCAGAGTATGTGAGCACAAGCGTTGTTGAGACACTCAGTATTTCTGTGCAACATGTGCAATGTGACAATCAACTGTTTGAGGCACAATGTCCTGTCGTCTTGTACGTCACTCCTCCTTCGGTCAAGAGCAGCAAGGACATGCAACCTCGTGTCCTGCCTGCTATCAGTCTGTCTGCCGAGAGGATCTTCACAGGACGCACACTCAACTGTGAGAACTTCAAGGTCAGTGAGAGTCCGGAGTACGGTACAATCAGAAGGAAATAATATAGGAATTCCTGCCCTCAATACACTTGACAGGGAATTGAACTCCAATCTCCCTATCATCGGCAATCCAGTCTATTACAAGGGCTACCTGTTAGAACATGACCATTTGTATTACAAGGGTGACCTGTTAGAACATGACATTGTGTATTACAAGGGTTACCTGTTAGAACATGACAGAGTGTATTACAAGGGTGACCTGTTAGAACATGACAGAGTGTATTACAAGGGCTACCTGTTAGAACATGACAATTTGTATTACAAGGGTGACCTGTTAGAGCATGACAAAGTGTATTACAAGGGTTACCTGTTAGAACATGACAGAGTGTATTACAAGGGTTACCTGTTTAGAACATGACAGAGTGTATTACAAGGGTGACCTGTTAGAACATGACATTGTGTATTACAAGGGTTACCTGTTAGAACATGACAGATTGTATTACAAGGGTGACCTGTTAGAGCATGACAATATATTACAAGAGTAACCTGTTAGAGCATGTCAGAGTGTATTACAATAATGACCTGTCAGAACATGCTGACACAGAAGCAGGTGCGTACAAGTTTGCCATCGTTTTTTTAATCTTTTAATGTGTTGAATGTTTCAGCCAGGACCTTCAACTTCCACTTCTCATAATAATTAATGTGTTAATTAATTAGTAATAACAAACTCCCTGCAGTAAAATGACAGCATAAGTCATTTTCTCACCACTTTATCAATCATCAGGATACTTGGGTCCATGGAACTAATCATGGACAGCTTCTTTAGCATTGCCATTTTAAATTACAAATATTGGTCTTTAAAATTAAAAGTAAAGTTTAAAATCAAAATAATATTTTTAACATAAAATATTATAATATTCATTATCATGAACTGTTTCCAGCCTGTGGCAGGGTCTCTTTGTAAAATGCCTCCATCTCCCTCTGTCCTTCCACCACTCTCCTTGTTTCTCTTTTATCCAAAGTCCAAGTTTCCGCTACACACCTGTATAAAACCTCTCTCTGCTGTCCTTGTCCCACTCTATATTCTCTGCTGTTCTTGTCTCACTCTATCTTCTCTGCTGTCCTTGTCCCACTCTATCTTCTCTGCTGCCCTTGTCCCACTCTATCTTCTCTGCTGTCCTTGTCTCACTCTATCTTCTCTGCTGTCCTTGTCCCACTCTATCTTCTCTGCTGTCCTTGTCCCACTCTATCTTCTCTGCTGTCCTTGTCCCACTCTATCTTCTCTGCTGTCCTTGTCCCACTCTATCTTCTCTGCTGTCCTTGTCCCACTCTATCTTCTCTGCTGTCCTTGTCCCACTCTATCTTCTCTGCTGTCCTTGTCCCACTCTATCTTCTCTGCTGTCCTTGTCCCACTCTATCTTCTCTGCTGTCCTTGTCCCACTCTATCTTCTCTGCTGTCCTTGTCCCACTCTATCTTCTCTGCTGTCCTTGTCCCACTCTATCTTCTCTGCTGTCCTTGTCCCACTCTATCTTCTCTGCTGTCCTTGTCCCACTCTATCTTCTCTGCTGTCCTTGTCCCACTCTATCTTCTCTGCTGTCCTTGTCCCACTCTATCTTCTCTGCTGTCCTTGTCCCACTCTATCTTCTCTGCTGTCCTTGTCCCACTCTATCTTCTCTGCTGTCCTTGTCCCACTCTATCTTCTCTGCTGTCCTTGTCCCACTCTATCTTCTCTGCTGTCCTTGTCCCACTCTATCTTCTCTGCTGTCCTTGTCCCACTCTATCTTCTCTGCTGTCCTTGTCCCACTCTATCTTCTCTGCTGTCCTTGTCTCACTCTATCTTCTCTGCTGTCCTTGTCCCACTCTATCTTCTCTGCTGTCCTTGTCTCACTCTATCTTCTCTGCTGTCCTTGCTACTCTATATCACCACTGTAGACCCATATTATAATATTATAAGTAGTTTTTGAAGCTGGAGTCAGTACAAAATGAAATGGCTTGTCCCTACGACTGCGACGCCTGGTTTTAGCACCAGGTAGTTCGTTGCTCAACCTCCTTCATGTCTCTTGTGTCTAGTACCTGATTGTCACCATGAAGAATCTCACTGTCACCATTGAAGAACTTCTTTTGCTGAAATTGTTTGCGTTCGCTGGTTACAACCACCTGCGCCCAGAGCAGATGGATGTGAACGAAAGTGAATTCGAGGTGCAACGACTTCTGACAGAGGTGACATCTGTACATGCTAAGAAATACTACTTTGGGACTTTGAAGCTGGAACCAGGGCAAGTACGTCTCGTACTCTACAGTACATTCACCTAGAGTAGATACTGTAGCTACAGCACATTCAGGAGAGTTGAATACTTGAGAGAGCATGCATGGATGAGGTGCAGTTTTGGTTCAAATTGTTGATCGTGTTGTTTGTGTGTATTGTGTCCAAGGTTCGTCTGAGTGTAATAACGACCAACAAGCTGCCAGCACAGCTCCAGTCCATTAAGAGGAAGCTCAATTTGACTTTGATCAAGTTTGAAGACGCTAATGTCGACTTGAAACCTTTCATAAAGAGCCATCCTTTCGAGAGTGGACATTTCTTTATCCACTCCATTCTCAAGAAATACAAAGATGTGAGTCTTTAATGCGACATTTTGGAAAAAATTGTATTTTAGCCAAGTTGTTTCTTTTTATATATATATATATATTAAAGCTGTCAGTAGTTATCTTTTATGACACCCTTAATTTTAAATTATTAGTTTTTTCTTAGTAAAAATTTCAAATTCAAATTTTCATTCTGAACTCTTATCAAAATGTTGTTGACTGTTACATTTGATTGCTTGGCTCTTTATTTGTAACCGATTATCAGTAATATTAAAATATTAGTCACAAACAAAGACATTTAGTGTTGAAACTTTCAATCAGTGGTCGCTGGAACTAGTTTGCCAGTATTTTAAAAGTAATAATTTACACGGTGGAATCTTGTTTATTCCCTACAGGAGCTAAAATGGCAAGCAGCGTTCATACTGGGCTCTGTGGACTTCCTGGGTAGTCCACTTGGCCTGATGAGCGATGTGGCAGAGGGTGTGTCAGGGTTCATATATGATGGCAATGTCCAGACTCTGGTACAGAACGTCTCGTACGGTATCTCCAACTCGGCTGCCAAAGTCACAGGTTAGACCCAGAATGGGACAGTGGGTCACTTGTGTCGGGAACTTGTTGTGGCCCAGTTAACCACAAGTGATGTCGTGTTGTCTGTGTAGAATCTCTGTCTGACGGTCTCGGCCGAATCACCATGGACGAGCAACATGAGGAGAAACGTCAGAGGATACGCAAGCTGCACACGGGGAGCAGTGGGGACCACCTGGTGGCAGGCTTCAAGGGGTTGGGTATCGGTATCATGGGGGGCTTTACCAGTGTCTTCAAACAGACCTACGAGGGGGCCGTCAACGAGGGCATACAGGTACAAACACACTTTAAGAGGGTATTTCCTTCAATACCTTGTTCTCTATTACCCACAATACACTGGTTGTGTTTTGTGTGCAGGGAATGTTATCAGGGTTCGGTAAAGGTCTCGTTGGGACAGTGACTAAACCGGTGGTAGGAGTACTGGACCTGGCTTCGGAGACCGCCAGCGCTGTGCGAGATTCCAGTCGCAGGTAAGGACACGCGCACATCTGTGAGTTTGGGTTTATATATGTCACATTAGGGGATGACAGGGGTGGACTAATCCAACAAAGAGGGTGATGTGCAAGCAGGCCCCTAGGTGATTAACACATTCTGAACCCCCTTTATTTAACATACTTTGACCTTCAATTAAATATACAAGTACCTTTGTACACATTACAATACACATTGACATTTAATTACAAGTTACATTGCAGAGTGATGCAATTTATTTTCTGCGAAGCAACGGATGACCTAATTTTAGTCCACATACTGCAGAATTTCTGACTATGTGCAGTAAGGAGAGCGAATGAAGCATGTTCTCTTTAGTAGATCTCAAATCATTCTTCACTCTCTTTAGCGCCTAAAATGACCGTTCTTCCAAGCAGCTTTCCCCCGGTGTACACAACAGCATCCAGAGGGCTACTCCTTCGTTTGGATGAATTCCCAAATGGTCTCCCTCCAGGATGAAACTGTACAGTTTCATTGACGAAAAGTCTGTTCCTCCAATAGCCTCAATCGACGACAAATGAGCTCACATGTGAAGACACTCGTTCTACTAAGTTCCGTCCAAATCCCAAGGAGGACCCACTTCGGTGGCATAATTAGCTAAGCGATTGTTTCGTGTTGGGCTAGACTGCCGAGGATGGGGAGATCAAGGTTCGAATCTCGCTCGGGTGAACTGGGGGTGGTTTTCCCTAAATGGTTTTTCACTCTCCCTCCATGCAAATGTAGGTTCACTTCATCTATACAACACTCTCATTTCCTAGCCCATTAGAGTAATTAGTACTTAAGCTTATAACCTGAACGGGTAGTAAGACGCGATGCCAAAAAATAAATCCCCAGGATAAAAGGCTTCCAAGTTCCGTGCTCTGTCACGGATATCTTGTGGTTACAACACATGTAGCTTCGTGAGGAAGTTGAAACATTTTACTTGACTTCTCATGAGCATATAAACATATCTGTAGCTCTGCAATCAACCTGTTGATAATGATGTTGAAGACAATAACTCTGAATCTTTCCCTTTACTTGTTGAGCTGAACTTTTTGTGTAAAGTATGTTTCCTCTTCTTGTCGTATGCATAAGTATCTTCACAGCATATTTCCACAGCTTTCTTCTCATAATGATCAAAGGTACCGACATTCCTTACCTCATCTAGGTAAACCTTTTTTTGTTGATGTCAGACTCAAACATATTCTACTTTTCCACCGGAATATAAAACATGTTCAGTTAACTTTTAAAAAAGTTAACAAGTTAATTGTATGATTTTGTTGAGATTGTTGTCACACATAAAAAAAAAGTGCTTTAGGCGCCAGGGCCCCCTCCGAGGCCTAGATTTCCTAGGCCAAAGTCCAAGCCTGTAGGAGAGAGATGAAGAAGACATCTCCTATAGAACACATAGTTTAATGCAAGAGTGTCCTCAGTACAGTTTAAAACTCATTATGCCCCGAGTGGCCATGTGTTCAACTTGGAAGCATAAGAAAAATATTGAGAAATCGTAAATTGAATCATAACAAATTTTTTGTTTAACATCAAATCAAGTAGATTCAAAAATTAATACTCTACTTTATCATGGCTCAGATGTTTTAAGATATTAATAAATAAATAAATTATTTTAGATTGTGTTTCTTTTTACTGTAAAATTATTAATGCAATTGTCTTTCCAAATTTAAATATTTTGTTTTGTTTTAAATATCTGAGTCTTAATTTCATAAAACAAAAAATACATATTAATTTCTTATTTACACAATTTGTTACTTTTAATATTATAATTTTGTTTAACTCGACACTCAAGAGATTATTAAGAATCTGTGAAGCCACCAGAAAAATGGCAAGTCTTGTCCTTTGTTTGTTTAAACTGTTGGATACGGTTATGTTGGTGTAACTGTACTGACACAATTACTGAATGTAGTTCACTGGTTGATTCTAGCGCCAAGCACTTGACTCCTGGTCGGTTTCGTCCACCACGTTGTGTCCTGGGTACTGGCGGGCTGATGCCCCACTACTCCAAGAAACAGAGTCAAGGCCAAGAGTTCCTGTACATTATCAACAACCAGGACTACTCGGAACTGTGAGTGTTTTACTGAGCAAGATAGAACCGGATAGTGAGTTCTTGCTATCTCCTCTAACCCTCGTATCTCCGTGATGTTACAGACTCATTGCCTACGAGTATCTGCGTTGTGGCTCGGATGATCTCCGTGTCCTGATCTCGAGTGAGAGGGTGCGTGTATTCACAGTGAGCAGTTCTGCCAACTGTTGTGTGGTGATAGAGACACATCTGTGTGACCTGCTGCATTGCCAAACTGTCAGCCCTGAGGAGGAAAGCAACAGTGGTGTATCTGGTGGTGGAAACAGGCATTACATTGAGCTGACCATGAAGCTGTCAGACCCCCCAACTAGCTCCCAGGAACGCATAAAGAGGCCCCGTATACGCTGTGACAACGAAACTATTGCTAAGTGGGTGAGTGTCACAGCCAGTGTTCTGTTATATCCTCCTGTCAATGAAAGGTAACAAAGATGTTATTTGTGGTGTTCCAGGTGTCGCAACAAGTGAACTACGCCAAGAGAATGTTTGAACAGAGAAGGAACACACTTATAATCAACGGAGACAATATCTTTGAAGACTGAACAAGATCCACTCTGAACTGTTTGACCAACACAAACACTTGTTTTTAAATATTGTCCTCCACAAAGTTTGTTTTTCGTGTCAAACTGTGGTGAATGTTTATTTACCGAAGCTCATTCCTCAAGAGAGTTCCCCAACTACCACTTACATCTTATTTCTGGGAAACTAGTCGACAGCTCGAGTCACTACATTATTGTGTGTGTGGGGGGGACAGATACAAAGATAAACTACTCAGTATGATCTGTACAGTCACACTGCTACCACTGGACAAAGTAGTAATTGTTGCCTCCAATTAGTTCAGAATCTGTTTTACACTTGTCCTTGAAATTAAGCCTAGGTTGTGACTGTACTTCTTGGCTTCCTATGACCGTTGGGAACTAGGAACTACATTATGGGAACACAAGGGAACTATATTCTGAGCTCTTCACTAGAACACAGGTGAGTAAAGAAACATAACTGCTTTTATTTTACTACCGTGTAGAAACTTTTTTATAAAATTTTGAAAAAATAATTTTGCTACATTTGAAAGAAGAACAAAAAAATAGTCTAAAAGTGAGTTTTGTTAATAAAATCACCTTGTGTGTATCTGAGGCTGGGCTTAGATTAATAAATAGTGCATAACACATAATGCATAGTTGATAGTAAAACTATGAGTGCTTACAATCAATTGTTATGATTGAAAACAAACCCAGGTACCATTTATTTCAAGTATTGAAAAACATTTCAACTTAGTCTTTGTCAAAATAAAACAATGATAGTGAATTTATTTAATGTGCCTCTGAAGGCCATACTATTAAGTAATCATTTTATTGTTACTTTGATTGGGAACTAATTACTGTCATTAGACAGACATTCACAGCACTGTCCTCATCGTGACTCCAGTCCGATGTTTTTGATTGAAACTCTTTCTGCTCCCATTGGAAGAGATTTTAACACTTGACGACTCACTGCTATAATCATTACATTTTCTTATTATTTCGATTTTCTTTTAGATTAATAATTTTTTTCAAGATTCATATTCCCAAGAAAATGGATCTGGTCCAACTCTAGTTATTATCTATGTATTATGCAATATTTATTGTTGGTTATTAGGGCTGGGCCAAGCTTTAGTTTCTTTACAATATTACAAAGCTTATATTCAAAATGACATAAATTTATTTGTCCATATCAAAAAAAAGTTCATTAAATTGTTAGTAAAAAAAAGTTAGTAAAAAACCAAAATATGGTGTGTCAAGTATTTGGATGGAAAAGTACAAGTCACCATGTGGTGATCATGTATGAGTCACCAGACTGTCCTTTCAAATATAGCCAATAAACAACCCTCTCCTGTCACCAAGTGGTCACTATGAGTCACCAGACTGTCCTTTCAAACAT
Organism: Timema genevievae; assembly: GCA_902155825.1. Lineage (NCBI taxonomy): Eukaryota > Metazoa > Arthropoda > Insecta > Phasmatodea > Timematidae > Timema > Timema genevievae. Next base: position 22,813 of record CABFWO010002067.1, on the reverse strand, counting down.
AGCCAATAAACAACCCTCTCCTGTCACCAAGTGGTCACTATGAGTCACCAGACTGTCCTTTCAAACATAGCCAATAAACAACCCTCTCCTGTCACCAAGTGGTCACTATGAGTCACCAGACTGTCCTTTCAAACATAGCCAATAAACAACCCTCTCCTGTCACCAAGTGGTCACTATGAGTCACCAGACTGTCCTTTCAAACATAGCCAATAAACAACCCTCTCCTGTCACCAAGTGGTCACTATGAGTCACCAGACTGTCCTTTCAAACATAGCCAATAAACAACCCTCTCCTGTCACCAAGTGGTCACTATGAGTCACCAGACTGTCCTTTCAAACATAGCCAATAAACAACCCTCTCCTGTCACCAAGTGGTCACTATGAGTCACCAGACTGTCCTTTCAAACATAGCCAATAAACAACCCTCTCCTGTCACCAAGTGGTCACTATGAGTCACCAGACTGTCCTTTCAAACATAGCCAATAAACAACCCTCTCCTGTCACCAAGTGGTCACTATGAGTCACCAGACTGTCCTTTCAAACATAGCCAATAAACAACCCTCTCCTGTCACCAAGTGGTCACTATGAGTCACCAGACTGTCCTTTCAAACATAGCCAATAAACAACCCTCTCCTGTCACCAAGTGGTCACTATGAGTCACCAGACTGTCCTTTCAAACATAGCCAATAAACAACCCACTCCTGTCACCAAGTGGTCACTATGAGTCACCAGACTGTCCTTTCAAACATAGCCAATAAACAACCCTCTCCTGTCACTATGAGTCACCAGACTGTCCTTTCAAACATAGCCAGTAAACAACCCCCCTCCCCTCTGTCACCAAGTGGTTATATAAGTCACTAGACTGTCATTTCAAACATAGCCAGTAAACAACCCCCTCCCCTCTATCACCAGTGATAGACTAGAATAAAGGACAAGGTTGTCTGTTGCCCAACGTTATCACTACCTAAATTCTCACCCACACCGGAGAAAATATATTAAACTTGTTCAAAATAAAGATTATCGGATTAAGCTGTTGATGATCCAATCGGCCCTGCCTTATCACTTATATTACGTGTGACTCTAAGCCAAGCCTAAGTTACTTGGATAATGTTCGCAATATGCTAATCGTTGTTAGTTAAGTCTACATTTACTAGCAAAGATATTGCTCTTTGGGTGGCAAGATATTGTGTGTTAAATGTGAGTACCTACTTGTGATGGAGAATATTTGTTAGTCCCTAATGAAAGTCCAGGTTCACATAATGGACGAGCTGGCCTGTATTTACAATTAAATCTAATAAAGTTTATAAACTTCCCTTGTTAAAGGTAAAACTTAATTTTGTGTAAAAAATGTATATGAAACAACTTAAGATTTTCAAATTCCTTTAGTTCAAGTATTTGATGTATACAGCCTGCACTGATATTTTTGGTGCATTGTTCAGCTTGCACTGATAGTTTAGGTGCGTTGTTCAGCCTGCACTGATATTTTTGGTACGTTGTTCAGCCTGCTTAAATATTTTTGGTGCGTTGTTGATCCTGCACAACACAAGAAATCAATATTGAAATAAATTTGCTTCCTAACAAATGCTTTGCGCCCTAAACAAAATTTGCTCAACATTGTTTTATTTATTTGTTGTAAAAACATAATAAACTAATTTATGATGTAAATTAATTAAAGTATAAACATATTTTCTATACTGTTATATTATAAAATGTTAATATTAATGTAGTTTTTACATTGTAAAGCTAAACAAATATAATATTGTAAATTATAGAACAATTATTCCTGTTTGATTGATATAGAATATGAAATACAAATGTACATAAATCTGCTCACTTCTAATGGGGCTATAAACATTTTGTAACTTCAATCTTGATTTATTTTTAAGATTTTTTATAATTAAAATGTGATCCTATGCATTACAATGAAATTTAAATTAAAAGTAATATCTAAACCATTTTTATTTTTTCCTTTTCAAAAGTGAATTGTTTTGTTTTTATGTCAGATTCAAGTCCACTTTGACATAGTTTCCATGTTTCTCCCCAGTCGATGTTTCCATGTTTCCCTCCAGTCGATGTTTTCATGTCTCTCCCCAGTCGATGTTTCCATGTCTCCTGCCAGTCGATGTTTCCATGTCTCCCTCCAGTCAATGATTCCATGTTTCTCCCCAGTCAATGTTTCCATGTTTCTCCCCAGTCGATGTTTCCATGTCTCCCTCCAGTCAATGTTTCCATGTTTCTCCCCAGTCAATGTTTCCATGTTTCTCCCCAGTCGATGTTTCCATGTCTCTCCACAGTCAATGTTTCCATGTCTCTCCACAGTCGATGTTTCCATGTTTCTCCTCAGTCGATGTTGCCTTCCAATCGATGTTTCCATGTTTCTCCCCAGTCGGTTTCCTTCCAGTCAATGTTTCCATGTCTCTCCACAGTCGATGTTTCCATGTTTCCTTCCAGTCGATGTTTCCATGTTTCTCCACAGTCGATGTTTCCATGTCTCTCCACAGTCAATGTTTCCATGTTTCCTTCCAGTCGATGTTTCCATGTTTCCTTCCAGTCGATGTTTTCATGTCTCCCCAGTCGATGTTTCCATGTTTCCTTCCAGTCGATGTTCCCATGTCTCTCCCCAGTCGATGTTTCTATGTTTCCTTCCAGTCGATGTTTCCATGTCTCTCTCCAATTGATGTTTACATGTTTCTCCCAGTCGATGTTTCCATGTCTCTCTCCAATTAATGTTTCCATGTTTCTCCCAGTCGATGTTTCCATGTTTCTCCCCAGTCGATGTTTCCATGTCTCTTTCCAATTGATGTTTCCATGTCTCTCCCCAGTCGATGTTTCCATGTTTCCCTCCAATTATTAAATTAGGACAGGAAATACACCAACACTACAACCATGTTTCTTCTTGACGAGTCACAAGCCAACTGCCAGTAATGGCAAATAAAAAGAGGGGGAAACACCTGGTTGTCCAATCAGGAGAGAGGAAGCTTCTCATTGGCAATTTTAAACAACACAGTACATTTGGATCTTATGAAAACAAAAAACTAAATGATTAATTTACAACCAAGACTGAACAGCATTCATGAAAATATGTATGGATTTGAATATTTATCAATATTTGTTTAGTAATAATTAACCTTATTATTCCAGGAAACTGGTCAACAAGCTTGGAACAGGGTCTGGGAGTGAGAGGGTTGATAGAATGGTCAACAAGGTCTGGGAGTGAGAGGGTTGGTAGACGGATCAACAAGGTCTGGGAGTGAGAGGGTTGATAGACTGGTCAACAAGGTCTGGAATTGAGAGGGTTGATAGACTGGTCAACTAGGTCTGGGAGTGATAGGGTTGGTAGACTGGTCAACTAGGTCTGGGAGTGAGAGGGTTGATAAACTGGTCAACATGGTCTGGGAGTGAGAGGGTTGGTAGACTGGTCAACAAGGTCTGGGAGTGAGAGGGTTGATAGACTGGTCAACAAGGTCTGGGAGTGAGAGGGTTGATAGACTGGTCAACAAGGTCTGGGAGTGAGAGGGTTGTTTACCACCAAGAGAAGATCTACTTGAGGACCTATAAGTGGCAGCCCTGCTACTCAGGTTGACAGGCTTTGTAAGTTGGTGGCCGAAACAAACTAAAGTTCTTGAGAGATAAAGATACCAGATTAGAATACTTGTTGACAGCCATAAGCTACAAATAGGGACTGTGAACATTGTCAGACTGATTGTAGGAGATGTTGGACATGATGGATGTCCTGGGTCTGAGTCAGACCGAGGGTAGTAAGGAATACCTCTATTTTGTATCGGATGTTACAGGCAGCAGTCGCTAATCTTTATCCTCATGGTGTGAGGGTATATACAGTGAAGTGAGTGGAACCTTTAAATGATGCAGCAATAAAATACAATATACTAGAGATTATTACCCTGCGATTGTTATTTTTCTGATTATGAATTATGTCACTGTGACTTGGGGGTTTGGAAGGATTTTTTTATGAGTGGAGTTGGTACTTTTTGAGTGATTGAGCTATATGTAGGTGATGGTGTAACGTGGTTGAGGGGTTTCTCGGAATGTGTAGGATTTGTAGTTGGTGGGTCGGCCCTTCTTCGTTGTATCAGTGGCTGCAGCAAGAATGTAAGCTTGTAAATAACAGAGGCACGCTTACCCAGGTGTTTTGGTGGAGCTGTGCGCTCTATTGTTCTATGTGTTAGTCTACTGTTACGCCTAAATGCTTGATACTTGTCTGAATGAGTATATCTGTGTTAAATATGGTGGAGGGTTTTGCAACCTTTAGATATTACTAGTGCTGCATATTTGTCCGGATTTACTTTTGTTCTTCATTTATTGAACCATATTTGTAGTGTTACTAGATATCTTTGAATTCCTACGCTTGTGAAAATGTGACCGTTTCCTAGAGCATTTTTCTTAGGAAGCTCCTGTATAGTGTATGTAAGTTCTACAAGTGTGATGTTGTCTGCCTGTGTGTCGTTTGCATTGAACAAGTATTGCCTCACTATTTTGTTGTCTTTCCTGATGAAACTTGTTTATTGAGCATGAATTGTTTGTCCAGTGTCGTGGCAATGGCCTCTGCTTCTTCCAAGCTTTTGTAGACCACGTCATTTTATCTGTGGATGGCTGGTAATGATCTGATTTTTTTATCTTCTCTTAGTTGTTTTATTATTTTCCATGTTTTGCTAGTGTCTATGTTCCAGTTATTTAACCTGATGTTTTTAACTGTTCTTTTAACTCGAGATTTTGGTCTATTGTAGGCTGCTCATTGTTTGGGGGGGCGAGGGGTTCTAAAGGACTGCCAGTCTCGCTTGGCTTCCCTTTTTTGTGCTATGAGGAAGTCTTAGTTGTGTGTTATTTCTCCTGAGGTCGTGTGTGATTGGTCCCCTCATTGTGCGCTGTTTGTAAGCTTTCTGTATTGTTGACGTGAACAAGTGAAGCGTTACTTCTGCTTCTTCCGTGTTTTGAATGTGACGTACCTCCGTAAGTGTGTTCTTGTACTCTTGTGTCAGCTTACGTTTTCCCTGATTAATCTTGTATTTTGAGCTAAAATTTTAACAAAGTTGTTGCCTGTTGTGAATACATTATTTAAAGTATTGTGTGATCTGTTAATTTCATACCAATTGGATTTTTGTGCATTGAAAAAATATTGTATATTTAACAAACCCTATTTGTTAAAATGTCTAATAATTTAAGGGTGTTAAGGTTAGGTTTTTGAACGAAAAATTTCAAATTATTTAATTTACATTCAAATATTTTGTTCTTTTAAAATTATATAAATTGGAAAAAATAATATTGGCAAGGGTTTTTAGAGTTACATGCAGAGACACTACTCTATGGGGGGGAGAGTCTCCCACTGACCACTGGTTCACACATCTAGCTTATCAAATCAGGGCTTTGGAACGTTGATGGCACCCTCCTGGGTCGATGACGCAGTTCCCAAGCCCCTGGATAAGAGGATTGGTGGCACCGGGGAGCCTGTCGTAGAAAGACTGTGCCAGCTTCTGGAAGTGTCCCTGGATGGTAAAGATACTGGGGTTCAACAAAGGATCAGAGAGAAATAACCAAAAGCTGTATATTTTTATTGTGCATCCCATCGATTGAACCTAGTGGTCAATACCTCAATCATTGGCCAGAAATCACAAACACAATTGGAACAATAAAGCAAGTGATCAGATTTTTTAGGGAGAACACTCTTAGAAATAAAAAGTTCCAAATATTTCTGTTCTTTGTGAAACAAGATGGTCTGAAAACTACAAGTGTATGCGAAATTTTTCTAAATATTCTGTAACCATCAAGGAAGCTCTTAGTAATCTTAGTATTGATGAGGAGAACCCAGAAACACGCTCACAAGCCATCTGTAGTGTTCATCTCGTGTCCAGGTATTCTTCTATCTGGAGCCAGCTGTGTGTCTACATTTTGACTGGCATTCTGTACATCGACACATAAAGAAGGAACTTCTGGAGGTTTGTTTAGTTCAGCTGTAACTTCTGCGTTGACAAAACAATTGCTACAAACTTGTAATTTATTACACATGTAATAAGTTCCAAAGACATTCTTTAAAATCAGCTAAGTATTGATGAGTTTTTTTTAACTTTATAAATAAATATAATGACCAGAACAGGAAAAAAAAATATGTTTTTGATAGACCTTTCTCGTTTTAAAATAAGGTATTTGTTAGCTAATTACTGATTTTCAAGCAGTATTTTAGTATCTTGTACGTTTACTAAAATGTTTGACAGCCTTGAAGGAGGTAAGGATTTTTCTTCCCCCCACCCTCCAAAGTACTGATATGAATGTCCATGTGTTGGAGTGTATGTCCCTCTAAACAGACTCTGACTACAAGTTATTATGTAGCCGGCTGATTGCCAAACCCTTCCTTCACCTCTGACAAGACGTGTATTAATCACAACTTGTGAATGTGAGAAATGTCAGGCCTCCACCGTGGTTCGGATCTCACTTTAAACTGTAGGTCCTCCATTTCATCTCACAATCACCCTACCATTACACATTAGCGTACGTGAGTATAATCCGAACGGGTAGTAAGACGCGGTACTAATAACAATATGTAGCCGGGGACGTATTACGGATCTCTTTATCTAGTTGGCACCTTTAGGATCAGCACTAGAGAAACTATATCGAGATCTGTTGTCTCTTTAGGTCTTATATATATACAAGGGTATTGCCTCGGTCAAATGCCGCGCTCCCCGTACAAAGACTAGAAGAAAGACCAGATTGCACAACTAATAGCGAATAGTACACAGGGCGCAAGAAATTTAAATACATTATTTTCTAGTGAATAGTGTACAATTCATTAAGTTGATTTAACTTCTTACGTCCTTAACCTTTATAATAAGTATTCGTTTGCCCAAATCTTTTCAGGCAATTTCTCGTAATTAATACATTATGCATAGTATAGGTAATTATTGAACTTGAAACGTATTAGCCAATGAGAATGCGAGGAGAGGATATACCCAATTAAACGCCAGTATACAAGCGAAGGAAAATAATTAGCTATAGTCTTCCTCTTTAAATTGCCTTGTGGTAGCCATACTTTTAAGTTATTCGCGATTTAGATAACACTTATACACTACGTTTTATTATAAACCATTATATTTTTCTTATAAATAATTACTGTACGTTATGCATTATTTACTATTCACTATGCGTTAATCCCGAACAAACCCAACCTTATAAATAGAATTTTACAAAAATGTTTTTACCAACTTCTTCTGCAGTTGGCGACTCTGCTTCATATTAAAACATGTACTGCTGACGAGGCGCCCGAACAGCTGTCAATTCGAAACTTAAGCTCACCCCACGTCAGCTCCTACAAAACAATGAATAGGTTAGAAAGAAGATAATTTTGCTTGTAACTTGTAATGACTTATCTTTGATCTACTCACAATCACTATAACGGCCATCGGACATTGTAAGTGTATGTGGAATTTGAACTATGATATTATGGACTTCTCTTTGGTGCTCAGTATTTTATAATGATTGACAGTTTAATCAAATTATTAATTAGTTCCTATTTGCTTATGTAGCTTTTGCACATGATCATAACGTATTCAGTGTGGAAGATAGAACATCGAGAGGTAATCTTATGATTATTGGGAATTAACAAAACATTTGAAAATAATAAACCTTGAGTTTGTTTTTCTACATTTTAAATTGATACAATGTTTGTTTTTTATATCCTCAGGTGCAAATTGCAATTATAACTTATAATAATTCTTATTATAATGCTATAGGCAAAGGGATAATGGATGTGTGTCAAATAATAAATAAAAACTGTTAGACATTTAAACCAAAACACTCATTTAAAAAATTAAATTAACTTTAGGCCCAAGAACTCGCACAACATTTAAACACGACCTAAATCTTGGTTTAATAGTTTACTATAGTTGATAACTAATGGCTTATAATGAAAGAATATGACTCAAAGTATATATATAATATATATCCAAAAGTTGCTCATTTAACACTCATAAATAATCATTTTTCCCTGGTTCAAGTTATGCTGGGATCACAATCAACTTAATTTTAACTTAACCTAGCTTTCACTTAACTTAAGAAAACAGATGTGTGATCACGATTCACGTAACTTAACGAAACGACTCAAGCTAAACATCTGCATTTTAGTATTTATATTTTGATCTGTTATTTCTACTATTTGTAAAGTGTTTATGATCTGTGAATGTTTACTGTTTTCTATCGATATAATAAATATTTGTCACTAAACTTTTTTGATAAATTTAGCTTTGCTATTTTAGTTTAATCTTAAATATACTTTAGCCTAATAAAAACATGAGTTTTGAAATATATAGGCCCTAGTATATATATTTTTATAGTACAATAAAAAATGTCATTCAAGAGTAGACCTTGGTCATAAAACCAACAAATTGATTACTAAATAGCCCTGTAGACGTCACTCACATAATGATTGGCTGGCTAGATCACATGATACCCTTCATGTAACTTAACGTGAATGACCTCCCAGGGCATCTATTAAGTTAAGTTAACTGCATGGTGATCACTTCCATTTAAAAACACGATAACTTTTACGTTAAGTTAACCTTGAGTGAAAGTTAAGTTGATCATGTTCCCACTGCCATTTGGGGTAACTTTGAACCATTACTAAAATTCGATTTTAAATGCTTAATTTTATTCATTCTAGGAGCTAGCATAACTATTCTCTGATATGATTAAGTTTTTTAATATTGGATACCTCATTAAGTATATTAGAAGTTCCGAACACTTCAAGTGCTGAATATTTTAAATAATACTCAAAAGAATAACATTGGTAGTTACGGAGGTTGAAGAAAGTTCTGAAAATAATATAAGAAAATACTATATAGGCCTAATGCTAGGTATAACTCAAAATATAAATTAAAAGAATAAATTTCACTTCTTTCTGGTTAAAATTAAACCCCAATCCATTATAAACAAATTCCCCATCATAAAGAAAAGAGTAACATAAAAAACGTGTAGGTAGGCTCCTACATTGAAAATGTTTCTTGGATAGACAAAAATCTTGAAAGTAAAAAGTTAATTTTGTCTTTTCTTTAGAAAAAAACAAGTATTAATCACATTTTTATTTTGATATCATGAATGACAAACAAACACTTGAAAAATTGAACCAAACATTAGAGTTTTGGTGAGGCAAACACTCGGTAAAAATATACCAAAACACGATGCGTGGAGCCTATTCAAGAATTTTATAGATCAGAAAAGGATTGTTCACTTCAAATAATCCTCTGCTGCTAACAGGCACAATATTACTTGGATCGAATTTGGAAACAATGTCTCATGCTAGGTAAAATATTTGATCTGGCCTGTGGGCCCAGATTTTACCATACATTGCACTTGATAATAAATAATGTCACTATCTTGATCACTGTGCCTGGAAACAATTCTCCATCGTGAATCACAATATTAGACACTGAGGCATCGTTCAGATCTGTTGAATTACAACACACGTGCATGGCTGGGATGAAGTCTCAGCCCATGAGCTCTCGGGAGAATTGACAACAGACTGTCTTAATAGTTTCAAAATCTTGTTCATTGAGATTCTTTTTTTTTTTTTCATGTTCAATTGAATTATGAGAAACGTGCTCTTCTCCTTTGTCAGAAATGATAAGTCGGTGTCCATTTTGAATGTTACTTCTTGTTACTGGCCTAATGGTATTCAGTCTGCCTCTTGATTTATCAGATCCCCTTCTTGTCCTAGCCCCGTCACGGAACTGGCCACTTGAACATCTTAGGCTTCTGTAGTTTGCTTAAGTCAGATGTTCTTACACTTTCTATGAACACTTTAAATTGTTCACCAACATCTTCCCTAATGGCCGAGACGTCTTGTGCGTGAATTGGTATCTTTGTGATAACTCTATTCCTCTCTAGTGGGAACATTCCAAACCTTTGGCCAGATTTGTTGTGTGTCCCATTTCTAAACGCCCCCTCTCTAGTTTGTCTCCAGTTTGTTTTTAAACAAGAAAAGTAAGCTACATCTAAAGGTTGAAGCAGTTGGGATAGGCATGATGATACCCGATGGTGATCCAGTCTGACCATTTCTGCTTCACATGGTGAAAGGAACTGTCTTAATGCATTGCCGCGCCATATCTTTGTTAACTTGGGCTCAGTTTCCAGCGATACCAGTTGTACCAAAGCTGACTTGTGTCTCTTGAAGAAAGATCTTCCCCAATCCCATCCAGGCATTTTATTTTGCGTTGGGATGTTTCCACATAAAATTAAACAATGCATCAAAGACCGAAACCGGTACACCAAGGTCAACAATATGATTTACAAAAATACTTTGTTGTTGTTCTGAAAACACTTGAGGCCTGCTTACCAATTTACCATGAAGACCCTTCATTTTATTCCTAGTGGTATTTCTTGGTATACCATACTTTCTCTCGGTCCAATCTGGCCAACCTTAATGTCATTTACAATTTGATTCATTTGTTCTGGAGAGTAGTTTTTGTATGTTCTAGTTCCAGGTTGACGTTTCTTATGCTTGGTAGGTCTGCCTATTCATTTGAGCATGTTCCATTGAATCTGAATAAAAAATTTTATATATATATATAGTATTTAAATATCACATTTTAAATTAAAATAAATTTAAAAAACATTCTATCGAAATATTAAAAGGCCTGCAAGTCCATGAAATCGTCTTTTACAAGCAAGCAATTTTACTAAACAAATTTGAACTAAAATAGAAGAAAATACTTTAGAGAAAGTGTAAAAAGTGGTAATAATAGTATTATAATGGCAATAGAATACCTTATATAAGAATTGTATCTAATAATATTCAAATCTTTGGATCGATTTTAATTTCAAGTAGGTAATGTGTTAAATTCAGTTTAACTTTGAATCACCCACAGGCTAACTTTGAGCCAGCGAAAAACTTCTATTTCTTACAGGAAATATCATTGTTGCCAACACATAGAGAATTTAGAGTAAAATGATGGTCAATCTTTTTATAAAGTTAATTCAAACAAAAACAGCGAGTGGCTCAAAGTTAGCCTGATTGACTGTATCACAGATACTGGAAAGGTATTTTATAGGCCCATCATTAAGATTCAGAACTATGTTAGCAGAAAAAGATCTCACCCTTTAAAAATACAAAGATCTTTAAATTTAATTTTCTGAATTAGAAGTAATATTAACTGTGTGATGCTCCAAGTCCAGCTGAGTACTCTCCTGTGGGGAGAGATGGACAAACAAACATTGCCAACTTTACAACAAGATTGCGGTAGTATTTATCTGGAAGGGAAACCTCCACATTGTACCCGGTCAGGAATCTTCCAGCTCAGAGCAAAGCCTGCTGCACATCCAACTGTCCAGAGCTATGTTATACCTATACCTGTTTCTTTCTATCAGGCTGGGCAATATGCCTGAACTCTACCAGTGCACGCTTCCCCTGGAAGCTAGACTATATGCAGCTCAAGTTCTCAATGAAGATGAGAACCAGAGAGACGAGATCATCCGCAGGATCAAACAATGGCTGGAGACTCAGCCGACGCTCAGGGCGCGCTCGGGTATGTTGGTTTCCAGGGCACGCTCGGGTCTGTTTAGGAAGTTAGTTCCTTCCTTCATACAAGTCCTGGCCTTAATTTGTCAATTGTGTGTTGGAGCGTTTTGACATTTCACATCGAGTGTTTAAAACAAACATTTAGCTAGCTCATTTATATTTAACTTTGGCTCCTCCGCTTGGTTATTTGGTTAAATGTTCTGAGTTGTTAAATGTCCTTGGTTCAATCACAGGTGGTCTTTAAAACAATATAATTCTTGTACCTATTTGATTCAGTTGATTCTCCAAACACCGAGATCCTGACCTCTCAGGTAAAGGATGGATAGTATTACAGTACACTCACAACTATCTGAGGCACTCATTCTCTCAAAGGGTGGATAGTATTACAGTACACTCGCAACTATCCGAGGCACTCATTCTCTCAAAGTGTCCAATTTTAACACAATATTTAATCTTTGTTAAATATCTTATTTTAATTTAGCTTGACTCTATAATACAGTAAATGTAATACTTTGTAATGTAATGTGTTTTAATAAATTAATAATTAGAAACGTACAAACAATGTACACAAATGCAGAACATTCTAGTGATTTACAACCCATAAATCCTACACTCTTCATATTATCCGAGTTTTTTCTCAGTCCTAATTACCTCTGTTAGTTGCGAGTCTACTGTATGTACATGATGTTTTAGGTTAAGCTAGCTAGATTGTTGGACATTGCATTGCCAACCTAACATTAAAGTATTGTTAGCATAAATTATATGTTTCCTTTTCATTCTGTTAGATGTGATGAATGTGTTGCGTTTCTTGCGCGGCTGCAAATTCAATGAAGAAAAGACTAAAAACAAACTTATCAACTATTACACGATGCGCAGTCAACTGCCGGAGTGGTTCGGCAACAGAGACCCGGAACTGCCACAGCTCATGGAATTAATGGACATGGGGTGGGTTCACTATTTCTTTTATTAATATATTTCAAACATATCTTTGTTATTTGTTGTTCTTGTTAAGTTTATCTCTTAAAACTATTTAAAATGTAAAATAATTGTATAAAATGAGCAAAGCTTATCCAAACAAGCTCTTTATAGTGTGTTTCTGCCGCTACGCCACCATGACTACGAAGGTCACCTAGTGGTGATTGTCCGAACTGCGATCCACAACCCTCAAGTTCACCAGCAGAATGACGTGTTCAAGATCGGGAAAATGATAGTCGACCTATGTATGGAGGAAGATGAGATGTTTTCTGTGTATGGAGTGGTGGCCTTGTTCGACCTAGCTGGGGTGTCCCTGGGACATGCCAAGCAACTGCCCCCCAGCGTCATCAGGAAGGCGGTACATGCCTGGCAGGTAGTACTAAATGAGAGCTTGCTGTTGGTTGTTTCACAATATACTTGAATAACATTTGTTTCCCAAAACGCCATTGATTATTGCAGAATTGTTTCCCGGTGAGGATCAGGAAGATGGAGTTCTTCAACGCTCCAGTTCATGTGAATGTTGTTCTAAACATATTCAAGAGGTTTATGACTGATAAACTGCGACAACGTGTAAGTGGCAATAAACACACACATGCTCAAACTTTAGTTCCTTCTTACAGCATTAGTTTGTGCTTTTATGTTTAACACTTTATCTAGCAACTTTATTTCTGTATTCCTGTTGTAATCCCTAAGTGGATTACAGGGATTCAAATAAAAAAGAAAGAATCTTTGAATGAGTAGGTGAGATAGAATTGCAAACAAAAGAAGGCTATGCCACCAGAACATAGCACGCGCAATAAGAACATTTCAGACAAGCCCTCATAGCCCTTCTTAAAATGGTTACTTTG
>CABFWO010002066.1:24883-129289 GCA_902155825.1 Timema genevievae | reverse complement strand
CCGAGCATAATATATCTCAAACAGATCACATTTTCCCCAGCGAAAGCGAGGAAATGAATAAAGGTGGAGATGTAGATGACGCGATAAAAGGTCAGTGTTTTTTTCAGCTTTAGTAGCAAAACAGTTCTTTGGTCAAAATAAATCAAATACTTCTTTAGCAGAAATATAGAGCATACTTTTTTTTTTCACATAGTGATATCAACAGTTCTTGAATATCTGTTGAGGGCGTTTTAGAATTTAATGACAGAATTTTCTCTTAATTTAAAAAGTTGGTCATCTAATGACGCTTTGCTCATGACATATTCAAGAACGGTTGACATTACCAGGTGAACAAAATCAAACCCATGTCTATACTGAAGCAATATTATATTTATTTTGACAAGAAAAAGTTTAGCGATAAAAGCTGCAAAAAAAAACCTGTCCTTTTCTCACGTTCACTACACTCATACCTTAAGAGAGATTAAAAAACAGTGTTTTCTATTCCCCTGGGGGAGAAAAGCCACCTAGGATGAAGCCAGTCATACATCACAGCACACAAGTTCTTGATACTTAAAAAAAAAAGTGGAGGCGGAGAGTGATCAACTGATATACCAAGATGACTCAATTCTCTCATTGATAAACGATCTCGTTTCCGGCAACGCGATGGAAACCTTGCCGGCAACCACTTCGGGGAGGATACGGAAGATGAACAATGGGCCGAGATGAGGTTAGGGGTGGGAATTGGGGGGGTTGAAGATAAGTTATTGATTCACCCCACACAGGTTATGTTATCCCTCGTGTAGATATCGTCGATGGAATCAGTGGCGAGAGTAATGCACCACTGCCTTGTGCGTGGGTAAAGGCAGGGGCCTATGGGTGGTTATGTTATAAAGCGATTTTAATAATCTTCAATATATTATCTAAGATGGTAGCTTATTTTCAGCATACTGAGCTTATGGTCCCGGATTCGATTACAGGCATGGCTGAAAAAATTGTCATCACATAAATAAGCAGGCCTATCGATGACAGTAGATATCGGTATGAAACGGATAAAAATAAAAAGTGCCAACTTCTGAAGATAGTGTTGTCTCCAGCACAACGAAACCTCCAGTTTTCTACACCGGAGCCGCTACTTTTTTTATACTATAGCGTTATAACAAGGCTACCATTAGTAGAAGTGGGAATATGGGCAAAGTTAAGGGCCCCCAGTTATATGCTTCACCATCCCCTTCACCCAAAAACACAATTTAAAAAACTTAGTTTTTTGTTTAATATTAATTCAGTAGTCTGAATCTGTACACCAATTTTTAGCCGTATAAAATATCAGTAAATATCCTAAAAAGGTAAATGCATGTAATAATAAAGTGCCAGAAGCCGTGTTTTTATAATAATAAGGGTTGATTTCTCACAACCCTTTTTTAGATTTTCTTCTAAAGTAGATCTATATAAAGGTACAAAGAACAACTGTGCAAAATTTGAGCTAAATCGGTTGATACATTCCTAAGTTATCGTGAGACATTTCCACCACAGACAGACAAATACAAATCGGTGAAGTTAAAAAATGGAGAACTCATTTCACTTGTTAAACAAATCAAACCATTTGATTAGATTTTTATTTTGTTTTTACACTGACTATATTTACTAGATTGCCTATACAGGTAACCTACTATACAAGCGTGCAACCAAAAATGTCCCCCCTCCCCCCAACTTCCAAACAAGAGCGGCCACACACCTAATTCAAAAAGACCTGTGCAACCATACCATTTGCACACCCCTAAGGGTGGCTTTGCACTATAATACATTATCTACACAATATTTTTCTTCGATACCTGGGTGTTATTATTATTATTATTATTAGCACCGTGTCTTACTACCCGTTCGGGTTATACGCACTTACGCTGATGTGTAATGGTAGGGTGATTGTGAGATGAAATGGAGGACCTACAGTTTAGCGTGGAATCCGAACCACGGTGGAGGCCTGGCATTCCTCACATTCACAAGTTGTGATTAATACACATCTTGTCAGAGGTGAAGGAAGGGTTTGGTAATCAGATAAATCTATGCCAAGACCACCAAGGATTGAACCCCGGACCCCAGCACAAAAGTCTGACACGTTACCCCTAGACGGCCAGGTCACCTGATCTAGATGTTAATATTCCTAAAAGTAAAGGTATCGAAACAAAAATATAAGTATCAAAAGGAAAATATCGATATTTGTCAAGTATCGATACATTTTTTACATTACTATCAGACAAGATTACAAACTAACTCAAATTTGAAAAGAAACCATATACTTGTAAACCTATCACTCAACCCTGGAAACAAGAACTTCCTGTATCTGAGCCATTGGTGGGACTTGAAGGGTACAGAGTGAAAAGGATGCAAATTCAATTTTAACTCGAATTAAGTAAGTGCTTCTATCTTTCAGACCAGTGTGGCCAAACTGGCGGGCCAAATGCGGCCCTCGCAGTATCTAAAGTGGAAAATTAAAGGGAAACCCTCAGTGACAGTTGTGAAATAGCTAATGATTCAAATAACAATCGCCACTTTAAAAAAAGGACCATTTTAACTCTATTTTACTATGCATTTATTTGATTAGTAAAAAATATGACTTGTTATACATCGCAAAGGTTCAAAAGGTGTGCCGCGGAAATTTGAGGTGAAGATATGCGTGACAAAATTAAAGTAAATGTTGTTGTATATTCACGATGCTTAGTTATTTTAGGAAAGTGTGTGTATGCATATTTAATAACAAATTTTTAAGAAATTAACAAACTTTTTCAGTAAAATTTGAAAGATTCTACCAAATAATAATTACATATAATGATATATATATATATAAGTGCTTATTAAGGGTCGATCATGGACTTATAGTATGTTGATAGGAATACTAAATATAAATTCGGCCCTAAGAACAAATTGATAGTCAGATTTGGCTCTTGGGATGGTCAATGTTGGACCACTCTTGTTTTAGACGATCACGAAAACTTTCTTATGCATTTTAGATTACCGTTAAATGAGGTATCTGTCATATTTAAATTGTAATGGAGTTTGAGATATAAAAGTTATTGAAGTGGAGAATGTGTGTAATGTGACTTCTCCACTTCCCCTCGTAGCGTTCAACTGATTCACACGTCCACCGAAAATTATGCGCAGAATCTGCTTGAGTAGCGCAGCAATTCCCATGTTAGAAAATATATGAGCCTAGCCTATATATAGACCCTAATACTTAAAATAACTGATTTTCTAGCTGTCTGCTATCAATCAGATTAGTGTAATTCAATAAAACAACTCTAATGACGAGAGTGTTTACGTATTCGCTGAACCTGTTTGCATAAATACTTTATCTTATCCTAACCTAAGACTTTAAAAATTAATTATCTTTTCTCACTTCTGCTTTGAAGGAATTAATATTGTATGACGAGTTCGTTCTCAACGAATTTATCAGTGAAATGAATAATCACACCTCTTAAAAGAAATAGTACAAAGTGTAATTTGTAAAGACGAAGATTAAAAAAAAAAGTTTCCAAAAAGTTTGTTGATAAATGAGTGTTTTAATATTTTAGTTAAACATCTCCCAAGTTCATAATATGTTAGAGAGGTAAGATAAATATAATTTTTCATTTGAGAAAGGAATTTATCTGACACGAGTGAATACATATAATTTCATAGATAAATTATTAGGAATCAATTCAAGACTACAATCATGGGATTGGGACACTTATATAGGAGTATATTTATTTCTCCATTAAGTTTCGAAGTTTTTTTTCCCCAAAGTTGTGCGCTTAAGTGTCGGTAGTAATACAGTGACAATATTATTTCTTAACCTAAAGAGCCATGACTAACTTTGTTGCCAACCAAACGTCTAACGCATCGATTTTTGACCTTTTTCAACTCACGGCACACTGAACAGGGAACTAAAATTGTCAAGGCACACCATCAGTTCTTTAAAGAGAGATTTTATCAGTAAAATTAAACTAGTAATAAGATTGTGTTTAAAAATTTCATAGATAAAATTATAATCATTGTGCTACTTTAAAACATAATATTGTTCATGGATTTAATAATATTTATTTTTACTTTAATTTTGTCACGCATATCTTCATCTCAAATTTCCGCGGCACACCGTTTGACCCTTTGCGATATACTAATGTTCCACGGCACACTGGTTGAAAAATGATGGTCTAGCGGTTAGTAAGACAAGTTTTTAAATCGTTAGTATATTTGTATTTTTTTTATTCTGTGATTTTCCACAATTCAACAGCATTTTAAAAAGGTAACTTTTTTTTTGCACCACATTTTACCACCCATTTGACTATCCGAAACTAACTATGTGGAGATTAGGAATGTAGAATTAATAGAAAATTCACCCACATTTGTGTAGAAAGATACTAGGAAATCATTTAGAAAAAAACTTTTCCACAACAAAATTCGAGCCCAGAACTACCAGTTTACGGAAAAACTAGGCTATATTAGCGTGACATTCAGTCCGCAAGACCACAGATGTGCAAGCAACTATTATTAATAAGTTGAAAAAAGTTAATTAATCATATATATTATTATTATATAATATATATGTATCATAACAATAGAAAGAATGGTTTCCATTTTGAAAATTATTTGAAAACGTCAAATCAATCGGTAAAAAGAACAAAAATATACTGTATAGTTATAATTAAAATAAATATGCAATTTTCTTTTTTCGTCATTGCGTCTTACTACCCGTTCGGGTATATACATACAAACTCATCATGTTAATGTGTTTACAATGAGAAAGGTTAAATTAAAAATAATTGTACCCACATTCGCGCCATTTAACCATTTAGGAAAATACACCCTCAGTACACCCGACCTGAATTCAAACCCAAATCTCCTCATAATCGTAAATTAAGTCTATTTGGAGAGTGACGCCTTAGACCATTCGACCATCCAAGTGGTTTATACGCCATTTAAAAAAATGAGCGTAGGTTGATTTTTAAACAATCTTTACCAATGCATGAAGTCAGATCAGTTTGAATCTTGTCAAAATAAAACTGGCATTTTTGATATTTGTTTTTATTGATTTAAAAACTATATTAAAATGTTTATTATAATTTCAGTACCTACACTTCATATTAATCTAGAGTTTTTATATGTCACAAAATAAACCCCTCAATCTTTAGGTCCGTTTACACTATGCAATAAGTTGTCAGACTTTGTGCTTTGAAACAATGTTTTACAACTTGTAAACTCATTGGAATAATGTTTTAAAACATTGAGGTCAAACACGTGACCACATTGCTTCCCCTCCCTCTCCACAACTCGTTCCAACTACCCTACAGTTGAGTTTCATCAAGCGTGTGTGCAGTCTCCACAACTCGTTCCAACTACCCTAGAGTTGAGTTCCATCAAGCGTGTGTGCAGTCTCCACAGCTCGTTCCAACTACCCTACAGTTGATGTTTCATCAAGCGTGTGTGCAGTCTCCACAACTCGTTCCAACTACCCTACAGTTGAGTTCCATCAAGCGTGTGTGCAGTCTCCACAACTTGTTCCAACTACCCTACAGTTGAGTTCCATCAAGCGTGTGTGCAGTCTCCACAACTCGTTCCAACTACCCTACAGTTGAGTTTCATCAAGTGTGTGCAGTATTGTGTTGTGTTGTAAAATGGAGAATTGGAGGCGAGCAGACGTTTACACACTTATAGACGTGTTTCCTATTATTGTGATTAAACAACACAACACAAACTGCAGCCGCAAGTAGGACATCCTCCTCAGACGCCATAATGAAAACTGATTGCAGCTTGTTTAGTGCCGATTTTAATTTTTTTTGTGCTTATTTACAACAAATGTTGTATAAGCACTATTATGCAACAAGTTGCAAAACAACTTTTTTAACAAAATGTTTTGTTGCATAGTGTAAACGGACCTTCTACTTTTACTGTATAGAGCTTAGGTGACCTGGCGGGCTAGCGGTGCTGGGGGTCCGGTGTTCAATCCACACGGATTTATCTGATTGCCAAACTCTTCCTTCACCTTTGACAGAAAGTGTATTAATCACAACTTGTGAATGTGTGGAATGCCAGGCCTCCACCGTGGTTCGGATTCCACGTTAAGCTGTAGGTCCTCCATTTCATCTCACAATCACCCTAACATTACACATTTGTGTAAGTGCGTATAATCCGAACGGGTAGTAAGACGCGGTGCTAATAATAATAATAATAATAATAATAATAATAATAATAATAATAATAATAATAATAATAATAATAACAATAATAATAATTATGTATAGAGCTCTTAATTACTCACTCTACTGATATAAAGAGTTATTTAATTATTGAATACTATTATTTAAAACTCAAATTTGAATTTATTTACATTATAATAGTTAGTTATTCTACAAACATTGCATCTAATATAAAGTACATCTAAGTAGGATCAACTTTTTAGTTAATATTTCAACAGAAATAAAATATAAAAGTTCCAATTAACTGAAACTTATTTAAGTTTTAATGCACTTTGACAACTTATACAAAGTTCGCCCAACTTACTGCTAAGATTCGTTGTCCAGCAGAAAGACAATGGCTGATTGTAAAGATGGGTGAAGAAACAAATAAAAGGAATCTATTATTGTGAAGGATAATTTAAGAATTACAAAATTAATTAGCCTAATTTTTTTGAAATAGGAATGATAAACAAAGATTCTGCATAATATATAGGTCACTCATCAAGTACAACAATAATATGAAAATAAAACTAATGGTTTGAATTTAGCTAGGATTTTCAAATTAATGAAATTAAAATTGAAAAAGAGATCTTGTAGATAGAGTAAAAAAAAATTGGAAATATTTCTATAACGTGTAGCGAGCGAGCAGGGCCGGTGAAAGGGCCCTAGAAAAGTGGAAATATTTCTATAACGTGTAGCCTTAGAAAAGACTTAAAACTTGTGCCCCAATTATATTCTGTACAATATAAATAAACCCCACCCCCTGCGTGACACCAAAATAATAATAATAATAATAATAATAATAATAATAATAATAATAATAATAGAGTGCCAAAATAGTGGACAAAAAAAACTAATAGAAAAGAGATAAAAAAGTGATGACTTCGTCTTCCCTTTCTCTTTTAATCAGTGTGTGCGTTCAAAAATATTATCTCTTCTTCCTTTCCGTTTCTATTAATGTTTTCGCAAGATTTTAATTATATATCAAAGCGTTTCGCCGACAAAGTGACTCCAAATGTAATAAAACCATAAAGTAATTATGTTGTTAATCTTTGTTTTTAGAACATATTCTTAGTATTTGATAAAATATGTATATGTTATTTCTTTATTTAGAAAATAATTATTACCTTATTTAATGTAAACAATTGTTTTTTAAAACTAAGCATCAATACCACATTTTGTTGGAAATGATCCCCTAGGTCCTTTGCGCCTGTGTAGCGTAATTAAGGTGGGAGTGTATGAAAGCAGTGTTTTTATATTTAAAAAAATTCTTGGCCAAAACTAATCAAATATTACTCCAGTAGAAACATAGTTTTAATTTTATTCACATGATGATTATCATCAGCTGTTGAATATCTGTCAAGGGTATCCTGGAACTTAATGACAACTTTTTCTCTTAATTTAAAATGTATGTCATACAATGACGCTATGTTGATCACAGATATCTAACAACTGTTTATATAACCGTGTGAATAAAATTTAACTCTATGTTTCTTTCTAATGGAGCTATATTTTATTTATTTTGGCCAAAAATATATTTTTTTTTTGCCATAAAAACTTCAAAAACACTGCCCTTGACTCACGTTCCCTACATCAACACCAAATGTACGCGTACAACCCGAACGGTTTTTAATACATAATGAAAAAAAAAGTATAATACATTTTTTATCTTCTTTCTCATTGTTTAGGCTAAGAGGTTATCTGAGTATTTTAAAATTCCTAGCATCCACAACCCTAAATATATTTTAAAATTATTTAAATTGATTAATATCATCATCATCTACTGTTTAGACGAGGGACTTCCCCACGGGCTACTACATGTACATCCCCTCTCCTCTTCACACTATCTCTAAATTACATTTCTGGTTTCGGTCCTCGTGGCTGGACGTCAAAAGAGATTCTTTTGGCCATTCTAGAAGCAATATCTCAAGAAGACTATATCGAATTCTCCTCAAATATTCCACCTCAATCTCCTCCCCTTCCCCCCGAGTTTTCGGACCTCGATACTCGATATCTTTTGGCTATAAATATGGAGTACGGGGTGAACTTGGCAAAGAAGCTCAGGGTGGCGACCTTGGACTTCTCAAGATGACCAGAAGAGTCTCTCAATGCGCGAAAGAGCATGAATATAAACACAAGAGGTGACGAATGGATAGTTTCAAGAGACAAAATACTAGGCCGAGGGTTTTATAGCACGTTCACGATGATTTTGACTTTTTATGACTTTTTAAAAGTTGATGGAGAGGAGTAGAAAATATATCTTGGACAGAGAGGGTTACAAATGAAAAAGTTTTCAAACGAGTGAATGAAAAGAGGGAAAAATTTGAAATTTAAATTAAAATGAGAAGAGGAACCTGGATTTGACATACAGTATATTTAGAAATAAATAGTTTTTGGTCAACAGCTTGAAAGGAAAAATGGAAGGAAGGAAAAGGAAAGGACATCCGAAAGTGGAATACATAAAGCGGGTTATGACGTATGTTGGTGCAAGGTGTTAGAGGAAATTGAAGAAAATGAACGATACAGTGTAGAGAAGAATTAAAGAAAAGAGTGGGTGTCAACTAATCGCAAGATTGAAGATATGAAAAGATAAGACTAAAAAAATTATATCTGGATTCATTCGCCTTGCCAAATATGTGTGATCTCTTTTGACGAATGATATACAATTACAGTCAAATTAAAAAAAGAAATCTTAAGAAAAATGCAAACAAATTTTTCTTTTAAGTCAACATTGATAGAATTTTACTCTTTTTATTGTTATTTTATAGGTAATGATAATATCTATCTAAAGTGACAGCTGTGGATCCCATGACTTGACGTATGAATAAGTGAGAGTAGATCTATTAGATTTTCTATCAGTTAGATGAGGCTCTTCCTATGAAAATTGTAATGTATTTTATCTGTAAAATTGACAAAAAGTATTTTCGAGATGTAACTTTCGAACGTTCAGAAAATAGAAAAGTGTGAATCAACTATAGATATAGCCTCGAAAACAATTTTTTTTTTAACAATCAAATTTCCATCTGTAAAAAAAAGCTACTAGATACACTTTCACGTAAGCATTCGTCAATTCACGTGATCTGTAGCTGTCAATTTTGTAGGATATCAATGAATATAACTTCAATATTATAGTAAAATTATATTATTAACGTTGACTGCAAAAAAATTTGTTTGTATTTTACCAAAGTAACGTAAGCTTAAAATTAGTTGATGAAATATCAACGCTTGTTAAGTGTTTAAGAGAGTTAGTAAAATATTCCCTTACTATAATCTATGTAAGCTTATCATATCCACAGCTTATTACTGGTTGGAAAAACAATTTTGAAAAATTCGAAATGTAAAAGGTATGTCATTTCATTAATTTAACTGTGATTAAAAAATTGATTTTATTTAAGTCTTTAAATATACGGAATTGATTTGATAGTTAAGGGTTACATTTTTAATTTCTCCACGTCTTGTTACCCATTATGTCTGTAAGCATTTAATTAATGAGATGTGCATGAAGAAGGTAGAACTTAGATGAAATGTATCTGCATTTGCGTGAAGCGAGACTAGGCGGTATTTCAAACCCTGACCACCTGGTTACCGACCAACCATATTAAAGAAGCCCGACGTTTAGTCCACGCGACCACCGGTGCAGGTTACGACTTTCTAAGTGGCCATATAACTGCATAGTTTGTCTTGAACAAACTTACAAACAACACTGGTCCCATGACACCTTGCCAAACTAGGAACGTTCCTCCTAAATTATTACATCAAGTTAGTTATGTCTCCCGAAGATTAGTGTGTTGCGTAAAGTTTGCGTGGCCAATCAGGCGCAGTACTCACCTGCCTCCAGATGTTGTAATGGCTGAGGAAGCAGCCCACCTCCCCCATCGTCATAGGCCTGGAAAAAAAAAGAGAGAGAGAAACCCCGTAATAACTCGTCTTCAGATGCAATAAATAGTTTTATCTGACAAGTAAACTGTGGCTTCTTGGTAGAAACTTATAAACATAGAGTAATATTTCGTAGCAAAAGTTATGCAAATGAACTATCGAAACAAAGGCTTGTATCTTAAATCAATACATAGGGCCTACTTGCCATTGAATGGCTTGAAAGCAGGGAGATCCAACGTTTTTCATCCCGAGGGGGAAATAAAACTATCAATTCGCACCAATCCACTTCAGTGGTCGCGTGGTCTGACGCGATACTCTAGCAATAGAATTGACTGCCGAACACGGGGAGATCGAGGTTCGCACCTAGGTCGGGTGTACTGAGGGTGATTTTTCCAAAATGGTTTTCTACTCTAGCTCTATATAAATGCGGGTACATTTCCTATAAATATAGCCTTCCTAATACCTAAGACCATTAGCGTAATTATAACATAAGCGTACACCACGAACGGGTAGTAGTAAGACGCGGTGCTAAAAGAAGAAGTTTGCATTTATTATTTGGTCCCATCAACTTTATGTACGCCTTAAAACAACACATAATAAATAATTGTTTTCAATATTTACATAAAAATGCTATTTTTGGGTAGTAGATATAATCTTTCAAATTTTATTGCAAAAAAAAGTTTATTACTCTCCCAAAAAGCGTACTATTTGAACGGGTAGTAAGAGGCGCTGCTTAAAAAAAAAGTTCCAAAAAGTGTTAGTAAATATGAACGCACACACACTTTCATAAGCAACTTACCATTATAAATATATATTGATACATATTTTTATTCATAAAATAAATGCAATCATGACAATATTTATATTTGAATCATTAGTTATTTCACATCCACCATCGAGGGTTTCCTTTTAATTTTCCTTCAGGATATTGTGAGGGCCACATTTTCAGCGAGTGCGGACCGCCAGTTGGACTACACTGACTTAGAACATCGGATCTCAAACTGTGGTACGAGTACCCTCAGGGCTAAAATGTATAAGTATTTTTGACTGATTTTCAATGGGCTTCAATAAAGTTAAATTTGTGCCCTAAAAATATTTGAACCAAACGGATAGGAGGGAGGAGGATGAGTGGGGGCCGGGGTGGATGCTTTAAGAACGACTCCAGTACTACACAACCCTTTGATCTCCCGTCCTACACAAAGATCTGCTCCTTGATGTACGGATTTGCTACCTGTACAGTCACCGCGCCTCGTACATGAACCGAGAGCTGTTACCGAGATGTAAGCCCCCTCTCCCATCGTGACAAGCATCAGCACAACAGAGTGACTAACCCCTACACCTACAACATCTCAACACGTGGGAGGAGGGTATTGAAGCCATATAATGGAGCGCGTCTCGTCTACAGGATATTGGGAAGCTTTGATACGTAATCCAGCTATAAGAGTCTTGTGGAACGATGTTGTGAGGTTTTGCACACTCTTCAAGGCAGTACACGCACACACAACACACACACATATACAGGGTGTTCGGAAACTCATAGGTCCAACTGCACGTATAGCTTGTTTGAACCAAAAGTAATATACAAAATCCCTATACACTTACATCCGGAAACCTATGCTAATACCATTTGATTGTGTTCAAAGTTTCAGCGCATAGCGCCGGGATAGCAAAGCTGTCAAGCATGCGTGTACAACAAGTTGCATCGGGGTTAGGCTGTGTGTGTGTATGTATATATATATATATATATATATATATATATATATATATATATATAGGAAAATATAGAGGAATAGAAAGAGTTTTATAAAGTAAAATACAGAGAGGAGAAATAGACAAAGATAGGTAGAAATAGAGAAAAAAGAGAGGGATGAATAGAGAGAGAAAGGGAGGAAGAAAGAGAAAGGAAAATACAAAGAAAAAGGAAAAAAAAAGTTATAGATAATGAGAGCGAGAAAAATGGGGCGAATTCTAAGAAGAAATAGATGAATAAATAAAAAAATAAAAAGAAAGAGAGAATAAGAAAGATAAAAAAGACAATTAAAAAGAGAAAAATGAACAGAGAAAAATAGGGTAATAGACCGAGAAAGAGAGAAATAGAGAGGGAAAGGAGGATTTGAAAATTTAACCCTCTATATCCCTCTAAATAGTTTTTAATAATACAATTTTTGTATTTCTCCTCAAAACATATGATAGTTTATTTGGAATTTTATAAAATTCATAAAACATACAATCCCAATTATGTTTAAAAATAATACTTTGCTATTTATTGTTGGGGAACTCCCCTATAAGTCACTGCAGGTGGAACCAAACCCCGTTCTCTCCAAACTATGACTCACGGGCCACATCCTACCCACCCCAAGATTTTATATAAAAAACAAAATTAATTGTTTCCCTTCGTTATTAATAAACACGCAATATATGTGACATGTCCATTTCCTTTCCGCGTACGAGCTTCCTACCATGACACCAAGCCAGGCTACTGTCGGAATTGCAAAATCTCATTTTCAGTCGCAGGCGCCATATGATTAAAGGCCTCAAACCGCGGTGTAAGAGACAGCTGATGTCACGTCCTATAACTAAAATAGAAAGGGTTGTGACGATTATTAGGTAGTTCCAAGTCTCCCGAAAGAGGGCTATAAAAGGAAAGTTACAAAATATGCTATATCATTTTAAAAATAAGTAATCATTTTGACTATTTACTATTAATATAAATTATTAAATATAAATGGGTTAATTTCTCATAGAGAAGAATAAACCTCAATCGCTTTTATCAAACACTGACTGGGTTTGTAAAGTGTCATTTTTTGCAGACGTGACAGGCCATGAATAAGTTGAATCTAAAATCGCAAGCAGAAACAAATTCGATTTGTCACCTATTCGCGCAAGTCAAGGCATTCAGGGCAAAAATTATGCTACTTGAAAAACAGGTGAACGTTCATAGCTTGGTTAAAATAATTTACGATGTTGTGAACAATTTCATGAAGAAGGTGAAGCAGAATTTCCTTCTTCATTTGGATTATAATTCATTTCTGACTTACAAAAATAATATCGGGGACGATTTTCTGACCGTGATAGAAAAACAGATGAAATAAGGCTGTTTTAAAAACCATTTGACAGCAATGTTGAAATACTCCCAAGTCTGTTTCAAATTGAAATTATTGATCTCGAATCATATGACATGCTGAAACCAAATCGTAAGGCTGGAAATCTGATCCTATTGTATAAATATTTGCAGTCTTAGCAGTTTCCGAATTTGAAGCGATTTGATTGTGGAGTTGTGTCACTTTTTAGTGAAACAATCTATGTCAACAAAAATTCTCAATGATGAAGTATCAAGTATTTCAAGTCCAACTAGCGAGAAAATTTATCTGATAAGCATTTGAAGTCCATTCTAATAAATGGCACCTGAAGCTTGAGACCTAAGTTCAGAAATATTTTGGAAAAAAAAAAAGTTCAATTATTTCCATTGATCTTGTTGTGCAAACTCCATAGTTTGTTAGTTACGAATGAAATATCCTATTGCTATATCAGAGTAAATATGAGTCTTTGTTTCTTGAAAATATGTATGCCCTGCTGCCTTCCTTTGCAATTGTTACATTTCTCTTTCGTTCTGAATAATATCATGCTGATTTCCCGATAGAGATCCTAATAAATGTTAATCATTCATTCATTCTTTTTTAATCTGACCCGCGAAAATGTGTAAAATACATCATGTGGCCCACGTACCAAACAGTTTTTAGACCCCTGTCTTAGAACATTCAGCCACCTAAGAAGGTATATTTAATACTTAAATAAGCTTTAATTTACATGAAATTCTATTTCACACTAGTTAGAACACTAAAAAATAAAATAAATATATTTTGGCAAATGCATAAATACAGAAAAATATTTGTTAGAAATTAATTACTCAGAGGTTTCTGTGGATAGTCTACTCTTTTTTTTCTCTCTATACGGGAGGTTCTCCTATAACACGTTAGTTCTGTAAAATCATTGCGTTGTCAAAATGTTACGCTATAGAAAACATCCATTAAATGAGAAAATAAAGGTCAGGGTGTAATAAATACTGACCAGAAATATTAAAAAATCACTTCCCGTTTATATTTTCACATATTTTATGGTTAATTTTGGTTATGTATTATTTACATCGTGTTGTTTATAAATAATAATGTCAACATAATAGCTAATAAGCATGAAAATGCAGAAATAATACATACCTTGATTACATGAAGCAGAATAAACTGTGTAGAGGAAAACAATCATTTGTGTAAGTTATTTAAGATTACAGCACTAGTGGCGGAGAAATAAGGTACTAGCGCGGAGAATCAGTGAAACTGAAACCAACATTCACGCACGTGATCCAAACGATCGAAGTGGTAAGAGGGGAATCACAGTGGCCCGCTTCCGGAAATCGGGTAATATCCGTCTTGGAACAGAGTTATCGAAAAAAAAAAATCCCGATTTAGCTGATATCCAAATCGCGTGATAAAAACACGCGTTTTAGGAGAACTACCTGTATATATAGATTACTCCTTTATATTTGGATTCTTCTTACACTCCTCATTTTTAAAGGGAGGATTGTTAATATATTATACCCTTACGTAACATGCATGGCACCAAACTCATCCAAGAAACAACAAAAGATCGACAAGAACCGACTTTATTTTCCTAAGTGTGTGCATTATAAAGTTGTGTGACGTACTTTTAAACTTTTTATAAACTTATTTAAATTTCATTGCGATGCAAGGCTCAGCTATGAAATTTTCAATATAAGGATGCTACAATATGAATGAATTATGCAAAAAACAGAAAAGTTTTTTTACATCCAAAAGTTGCTAACAAGAAAAGTAAATCCTTACTCGTATAAATTTAGAAAGAAAATCAAATACAACCAAGTTCAACTATATTATAAATTTTTTTTCAAACATACACAGAAAAAACCCCTGAAATATAATATGTATATAAAATATAGAAGTGATTTGAGTGTAAAATATGAAGCTGTTTACATATTTTAAAGATCTACCTACATATTATCTTTTATTTGCTTGCGTTCCTATCTGTATCTGAAATTAAATCCATCTATAATTTGGGAACACGCGAATTAAATTAAAGTAATTAAAAACAGAAACAATTAAATTAGATTAAGTAAGTTTACATAATTGAGGGCTAAGCGAGGTTAAATTGGTCAAAATAAAAAAATAAAACAGTTAAACACGTCTTTAAGATAGCATTCTGATGGAATATTTGTGTAACTAAAGAAAAATGACACCCAGTCAGGGATTTGAACCGTAATTATCTGACTTTACGCGAGAAACACTCTACCAATAGAGCTATCCATCAAGGCCGTAGCCAACCAGTAATTTCAGGGAGGGTTTGGTGGGCATATCTCCCAATTGCCTGAGGCTAGAAAAAATTCTAAGTGATAAACAGTTCTAAAAGCTATCTGAAGTGCTTTTTACTCTTACTAAGTCCCCTAATTTGTACTTGTACATTAATTTTGATATTGTTTGAACCATAAATAAAACCATATATATTTTGTTCATAAAATTTAGGTGGGGAGGGGGGGTTTAACCCCCAAAACCTCCCCCTGACTACGGCCTTGCTATCAGCAATCTTATTTTGGCAGTGTGTCATGTTTAGGCGTGTAAAGTAGAAAGACCAGGTTCAAATCCCTGTCTGGGTGAAATTTTTATATATTTACATATCCGAGTGAAATTTTTTCATCAAGTTAAGTTAAGTTTGGTGGATTAGGTCGTGTGGAGTTTATTAAACTAAACTTTAAACAGTGTGTACCATATACTGGGTATCTTACTACCTAAAAGAAGAAATATAATATTCGAAGTTATGAATTTGTGCATGTGTCAAGTTTAGTCCAAAATGTGTTTATTTACGTTTACTAAGTTTATCTTAGACAAAATGTTTAAAAGTTTTATGAATGTATTCTGATTTATTAACGTGTTTTGTTTGTATAACTACGCACCTATAGCAGACACATGTAATTTATTTTATGTTCAGTTCAACGTTTAAGTAATTTTCGAAAGCCAAACATTTTAATAATGACTATTCATTATATCGATACTCTTGGTACAGGTTATACGGACCAATGAAACGAGTTTATTTAAATTTAATTTAATATAATTTTATTAAATCAAAGAGTAATGAAATGGAGCTTTATTTTATATATATACAAATTAAGATGTCTAGAACATTACTTTAAATTAAATTATTATTGGTAAGAGATATAAGAGAACCAAATTACTAAGATGGGTTTAGGGTAGAGTATGGTAGGTCTAATGAGAGCTTATAACTGAAAAAAGGTACTTTTCCTGCATGTCCACAGCAACAATTACCCTATTCATCCATCTCCATACCTGACCATCATTCATTGTATGTCCAAACAACTGGTTTCAAACACTGTCTCTCTTCACTATCTTCATTCCTTCTATATATCTAAACTAGTTTCAAACACTGCCTCCCTTCACTATCTTCATCCCTTTTATATCTCTCAACTAGTTTCAAACAGTCTCCCTTCACTATCTTAATTCCTTTTAATAAAATGGACAAATATTACTATAAAGGACTTAATAACAACTTAATATAAAAGGATAAAAGAGTTAAAAAGAAAAAGAATGGTATGACACAATCGTAAAAACATTCTCATATTGTATATTATGAATTCGAAGATAATTTTCAAAAATAACTTTTTAGTAAAATTCTCTTAAATAAATTTTCCTCATAAAAAAACACATCATCTTGTTAATAACAATAATCACTCTTTATATATCAATTTTAAACCAATTTTTCTAATATATTTTTAACATAATTCAAATTTTCGAAAATAAATTATTTGTAAATTATCCTAAGACTATTTGTTCTAATACATTTTTACATAATTCAAATTTTCAAAATTAAATTATTTGTAAATTATCCTAAGATTATTTGTTATTTGTAAAAATAGAAACGTATTCTTATTTATCATGAAAAACTATTCCTAGATTCCCATTTTGAATTCATTCTTCAAGGTCAATTTCCAAAACATTATAATTTTCTTTAATTTACCGCAAGTAAACTATATTTAAATTAATTTATTTTATAATGATAGAGATACAATATTATTGATAGTGTAAAATAGTCCTCCGATACCAATTTTGAATCAAATTGTTAGAGTTATTAAAAAAAAAATAATCAAATTTTACAAAAATCAGTAATTAAATAACTAGGTCTACTATGAATTTTTTTTTCAGAAAATCAAATCTGAATGACTATTTATAATACAAGCAACTTAACAGATATCCAATTTGAACCAAATCTCTAGAGCAATTTTTTTTAAATATATATAAAGAGGAACGTTGCACCGCACAGACTTACTCCCACTTTTATCTTAAAATAGACATTTTCTAAAAACTCTTTAAGATTTGTGAAACAAAATAATAGCGTTGTACATTGTTGTAAAAATACTACACCAAAGATCATAAATGAAATAATAATATGCACTGTTACTTACTCTATGTATTTGGAACTAGGAACACTTTACAGAAAAATTGAAAAAAAGAGAAACATCTTTGTCCACCAAAGAGCATAAGAATCTAAGAATCAAATTCATTTTCAAAGACCTGAATTAAAAAGTATATATATATATATATTTCTTATAGCTCAGAAATTATTGGTTTGGTAAAAATATATTTCAAATAGAATATTTGTATCTTTAATAGTACTACAACTTTACAATGATAAGATATTTCGTATCTCAAATAGTTGCGAGAAAAATGATGAAAATTGGAAAATTTCCCCCATGTAAATACCCTCAAAATGATTTTCATAAAAAAAAAGTTGTCAATTTGTTCATAGCGATAAACAGTGTCTAGATATAAAATTTAATCAAAATCGTTAGAGCGAATTTCTAGGAAATAGATTTTTTCTCCTTTTGCCCTTCATCCAATAATCATATGAAGAATCTTATCTGATAGCTATAAAAAGTTACTAGATCAACAGCCATGCATTTATACGTTAGATCATGTGATCTTCTGCTAAAAATTTTGATAGGTATTATCTGTATCTATAAATAGGAATACCATATTTTAGGAAAGGTGATTTAGGACGCTTCCTGAAATATTAATTTCATTGCTAATAAAAGCCTACGATTTACGCGTATAAGTTACATATACAGCCCTGTATTACAGACAAAAGTTGGTATGAAGAAATAAAAAGGAAATCATAGAGCAAAGAACTCAATCAACAAGATACTCCAAATACTGAAAAGTTGATTGCGCACCTTCTACATCAGATCTATTGTGAAGAGGTAAGTAAAGTAAGGAATACAAAAACAAAAATAAAGGTAGCAGACTTTAGACACACAAAGAGCATTACTAATCACTAAACACGTAAGCACTGTTAAGTCGGGTAGGCACACATGAAAAATCAGTACAATCGAAAGGCGCTACTGACCAGGGTTGTCAATGTCTCTTAATGAAATTACCGACCAAGATCACAAAAAACTACCCGAAAATACCCTCCAACCATAAAAACATTACTAAGGTTTCGTGGTCCCCCCCCCCTCCTTTTTTGCTTTTATAAATTAATAAGTTATTTTTCTTCAACTTTTATGACCACTCATTTAAAAACGCCGGATTGTCAGGGTCAATCCCGAACGTCTGGTAGCCTATACACAAAAGGACAATAATAAATAATAATAATAATAATATTTAGCACCGCGTCTTACTACCCGTTCGAGTTATACGCTTAAGTACTAATTACGCTAATGGATTAGGAATTTGAAGGGTTGAATTTAGAGGAAGTGAACCCGCATTTGCGTGGAGGAAGAGTGGAAAACCATTTAGGTAAAACCAACCCCAGTTCACCCGACCTAGATTCGAACCTCGATCTTCCCGTCCTCGGCGGTCGAGCTCAACGTGCTAGTCGCGTTAGCCAACTACGCCACCGTGGCGGACAATAATAAAATAACAAAATATTATTAATGTAGGAAGCAAAAAAGGGTGTATTTTGTAACAGTTTCTTCCTACCAAAATCCTAATATAATTAATTTATTTACAAGCCTCTTTAGTAGCGTCTCATATACTTTTCATTCATATTCACTCCGATTATTACCTTTCTCCCTAATAAAAGTAGTAGAGTCTATTAAATTCAATCTCTGTCGTGTATTATTAAAGTTTTTCTAAGAAACATCTGAAGCGCTTCCACCCCTCCAGGTTCCGTACCCACCCTATGTTAGTTCCTTGTGTCAGTCGTCTGTCTACTGACGTCATCAGATAACCCTCCCCCAATCTTCATCCAGCCTCAAGAATATCAAGTGATATCGTCAAAAGAAACAAGAATGCAATAAGTATTGAGTGAAGAGGTTAAATCGTAAATATATATCTTTTAATATTAGATACAAATTTCATTTTAGTAAGAATTCAACGTGCAAATTAAAAAATAATATTTTTGCACAATAGTATCAGTATGTTAGATCCCTAAATAAAAAAAATATTTTAATCCAAATATATCTATAACGCTGATTAAGGGTGAACTCTAAACTATTTCGCGAAGCGGGTTGTATCTTTAATTGACGCATTTAAATACATCACACTTTCAGACGCCTATGAACGAAATAGAAAGATAGGGAAGAAAATGAGCAGTTCACTTTGCGAGGCCTCTTGTCATCAACCAATTACACTTCCCGATTCCGCTACCGAATAAAAACACCCATTCTTCAAAATAAGCTTTTTATTGTTTCCTTTCCTCAATAGTAGTTTGCTTCCGAGGACTTTTTTTAAAAAATCTACATCCTGGCAGGAAGATTTCTACTGGCCATTTTAGTGGATAAATGAAATAGTCTGAAGTGTAGATAATTTAAAAATTAATTTATTACAAAATAGCTACTCTAAGATCAAAACATAATTATGTGGCAAAGTAAGACTAATATTTATTAAAAGTAGATTCAGAATTACATACAAAAGAATAATTCAGCCAATTCTACAGTCAAAAGTCACATGAAACAACCTATATTAATCAAATATAGCGAGAAAATAGCGGACCAAATTCGATATTAAATGTTGAAGGCAAGGTTTGTCAATTATTATTATTGTTACTGAGTTTTGAATATTTATGATTTTACTACTCTCAAGTTATTTATTATTTTTATCATACATCATTAATATGTCCTATTTTTTGTAATTAATCATCAGTATGTATAATTATTAGCTTTTATTGGTTTTTTATTTTGTTATTATACGTGCTTATATGGTAATTGTGTTCTTTTTAGTGCTGGCCTGTAATAGGTTACATAACTGTTGGCCAGCATTATAATAAATGAAATTGAAAAGTATTATTACTATTATTATTATTGTAAACAACTGACTGACTTTATTGTTCTTTTAGTAGAGTTTGATAGCTAAGACGCAAGTCATACGTAGCATACACTCCTTATGTCTCTAATACTGGGATCACGATTAACTTAAAGTCCACGTAACTATCACTTCACGTAAAGAATCACAATACGCGATAAGGATTCTCTTAACGTAACGTAAAGATTTGAGGAAAACAGAGAAAATGAATTTGGTCTGTATGAAAACAAATTGTTCAGCAAATTGAAATGCAACCATTCAACGTTGATTCGGCTGCAAATACTTGCAATAGAAGCTTTACTGGAACTACCAAGTAAAGTGTAATGTTCACGAAATGTGGACAAACCAACTAGACCGAAGAATTCATCTGAATACCATAAATAAACAAATTAAGTACTAAATAGCCGTTGATCGAAACACGATTAGCTAGCCAGAACACGTGGTACCCTTCACGTAACGTAAAAGTTTTCACCTTGACAGCTCTTACGTCAAGTGAACGTTAAGTTAACTGCATCATGATGGTATAAATTTTTTTTTTAAATCCACGAGGAGAACCTTTACGTTTTATTTTGATACGTGTACATCGATCGTGATTCCGTTATAATACCATTTTCTGGACGTAACCCAATGGCCCCGTTAACGTACAGGTAATCCGGAAGAAGAGTAAGACGCGAAACATATAAAACAAAGAATTATCGATATCACTAAGATTATCGTTTATGTGGTAAAATATTGAGCATCCTTTAAACTATTCCCATTAATCCAAGTAAATCTACAGTCCAATTTCCAGAGTAATAACCTTACCTTACAGCTAGAACATTTACTATATCTACATTTCACGTATTTATACGTCAAGTCATATGATCAGTAGTTGTGACTCATGATTTATATTATCAAAATAGTACTACTACTAATAATAGTAACAGCACGTTTGTATTTTATAAAAGGTTTTCCTGGCAAAATCCTATTATATTCTCACCTTTTGTGATAAGGGTCCTCGTATTCAGGCATCATGTGAATATCCCACTCGTTCAGAGAAGTTCCGTTCAGGAGTCTGAAACAGTGACAGAACCTAGTCAAGCACAGTTGTGAACAGTAATCTGATAAATACTTCCTCAATGGACCTTAAGGTCCAGGAGAGTTGTCAAGTTAGTATGTTGTGCAAAACAGATTAACCAATATAATATAAAGTTATATATAATTTTTTAATTATTTTATATTATCTACAGCGTTTATTTTTATGTATTATTGCTGAACATATAACCAGTATCAACGGCTTTAATGCCAAGATCATCGGGTTTGATTTAGCGTTGAAGGGGAGGTCAGGGTTCGAATCCCGACCATATGTACTGAGGCTGGTTTTCCTTCCACGCAAATGCGGTTACATTTATTTAAAATTCTAGCTTTATCATTTCTAGTACCTGATATGTGTAAAACACGGGTAGGCCTACATCCTGGACGTGGTGCTGCCGATGACAGGAGATCGGGGTTAGAATCCTGGTCGGGTGCACGGAAGGTTTCCCCCCCCAAAATGGTTTTCCACTCTCCCATGTGAATGGGGTACACTTCCTCTAAACTCAACCTTCCTCATCCTTAACTCATTAGTGTAATAATTACATACGCGTATAACCCGAGCAGGTAGTATATATCACCGCGTCTTATACACGGAATAGCAGGCGCCTCACTCTGAATTGGAGGAGGTCAATCCCCTTCCGCCCCGTCTTGTGCTTTAGACAAGCAGTTCACTTGCTCATTCTTCATGTCACAATATGGGCGGAAGGGGATTGAGCTCCTACAATTCAGAGTGAGGCGCCTGCTGGATATAGGAGGCGGGCTACTTTTCCATGGGCCATCCTGTATATACCTATATGAAAGACGCAGAGCTTTCGTTTTATCGCTCAGAGCTTCGCTGATCTTCCGCGAGGAGCACTTGTCTAAGTATGTTTATTTTTCCTTGATAAACAGGTATTTTATTTAATGTCCTATATATTTTTATGATCTTGAACTATAGTACCATATCTTAATAGTCAAATTACGATAAAAACTGGTTATTTATTTGATAGAGTAGCCGATGATACTTTAATTTTATCGCTTAGAGAGAGAGCTTGGCCGATTTTCCGCTAGCTGGCACTAGGTTTGTATATTATTTTTGAGCTAGTTTCTTCTTAATAAATACAGTAGGTATTATCTTAAATATTTTAAGCATTTCTCATGAACTTGGAGAGTATTTATAGGGGATAAAAAATACTTCTTGTAAATTTTTGTAATTTAATTCTTATTTTTTTAACAGGTACAGCCATTTTAGTGAGCATTTATTTAGCAACGTTTAAAAGGAAAAAATCTCAAAAGTTGAATTGAAAAATGTATTTTTCTTTTGATTTTCTTGGTCCTATGACAAGTGTTGTGTTTGTGCCTAGTTTTATTTACTGTCGAAGCTGTCTTAAATCTAGTGTCAAAGTTCACACCCCCGGTTTCTCACTTTTCCTTACACTCTCAAATCTACAATAGTCAAGACATACCTTTATTTTCCTCAATGAACAATGAAAATGAAGGTAAACATAGGAAACACTTATATTGAGCTTATAAGAAAACATTTTTTGAAATATTAGCGTTTAAAGCTATCACTTGACAGAAGTAAAATTATTAGGTCTCAGAGAAAAAAATGACTTTAAAAAATCGGAGAGAATATTTTAACCTTGTATTTCCTGTCCATGGTATACTTGGTCTATGGTAATACCATCCCTAGCATCCCTCTATCACCCGTGATGTCACACCCAAAGCCCCCTCCCTCCCTAACCCTCCCGTTATTGAAGAGCAACACACTATACGAAAGGTTTCCTCACGAGCAAACACAGGAGTGCAGAAAAAGAAAGGTCAACACTTGAAGGCCACTCTAGCTGGTGTCTTTCCAGGTCAGCAATTTGGGTTCAGACGTGACCATGTGCTCGCGACTGAGACTTTAGGTGGGAATGTATGAGACAAGAGAAAAGTGAAGTGTTTTTGAAGTTTTTATATCAAAACTTTTTTTTTGCTAAAATAAATAAAATATCTCTTCAGCTGAAATATAGAGTTTAATTTTCTTCACATGGTGATATCAACAGTTGTTGAATATGTGTCACGAACATTTTAAAAGAGGAGAAAACTTTGTCATTAAATTATAGGACACTCTTAAAGATATTCAAGAAATGTTGATATCACCGTGTGAAGAAAATTAAACTATGTTTTTTACTGGAGAAGTATTCTATTTAGTTTGGCCAGCAAAATGTTTTTCTATATAAACTGTAAAAATACTGCCTTTAACTCACGTCTCCTTCATTTGAAACTTTTATTTGATCCAAACTTTTTTTGCTGTCAACTTAAGTGATTATTATACTAAAATTATTATTATTTTTATTATTAACACCCGCCTTGGTGGCGTAGTTAGCTAACGCGCTAGTTACGTGTTGAGCTAGACCCCCGAGGACGGGGAGATCGAGCTTCGAATCTCGGTCGGGTGAACTGGAGGGGGAGGGTTCCTAAATGGTTTTCAAATCTCCCTCCACACAAATGCAGGTTGACTTCCTCTAAATTCAACCTTCCCAATTCCTAACCCATTAATGTAACTAATACTTAAGCGTATAACCCGAACGGATAGTAAGACGTGGTGCTATAATTTTTTTTATTGTTATAATAAATATTGATAATAGCTATAAAAAAATGACAGATCACATGACGTATGAATACGTGAACCAATCTATTAATTTTTTCTAGTTGTCAGCTATGTCAATTCGTAAGAAAATTGGGTTATAGTTAAAGCGTAGGCCTATGATAAAATGTATCAATTTCCAAGCCTATCGTTTAGTAATAGAAACATCATCGATTGAAAATTACAAACAAATGCGGGCACGCAGTTAAAGGCACCAGTCTAGTCTTCTCCTGTTTGTCGGTGAAGGTGAGCTCAGTGTTCGAATCTCAGGTGATTTTAAACTCTCCTTTCCTCATCCTTACCTCATTAGAGTAAAAAATGCGGCTAGTACGGACGGATGATAAGACGCCTAACGTGAATTAAAAATAACACAGGACGAGTAATTTACAATCTGATTTAGCTATGAAGGAACATTTTCAACAGTTACATAAATCACTAGAACTGTCTTCATACATTTACACGTCAATTCATGTGATCTTTAACTGTCATTTTGTATTGATATCATTACCTATGGCCTAACAGTAATAATAAACTTAAAAGGATATCAATTTTGACTTACTCTATGGCATTAGGAGCTCTAACGTTCATTGCCGCACTTAATGTATGCAACATAATTATAACTTGAGCTAGTTCTATCTAGTCCACCTGATTAAATACATATCTTGGGCTGGTTCTATACATTCCCCCTATTCCTATCTTGAGCTGATTCTGTCCGGTCCACCTCATTACACCCTATCCCTATCTTGGACTGGTTCTATCCAGCCCCCCTACTCCTATCTTGAGCTATTTCTGTCCAGTCCCCCTATTCCTATCCTGAGCTAGTTCTATCTAGTCCACCTATTCCTATCTTGAGATAGTTCTATCCAGTCCCCCTATTCCTATCTTGAGCTGGTTCTATCCATTCCACCTCATTACACCCTATCCCTATCTTGAGCTAGTTCTATCCAGTCCCCCTATTCCTATCTTGAGCTGGTTCTGTCCATTCCAACTTCATTACACCCTATCCCTATCTTGAGCTAGTTCTATCCATTCCACCTCATTACACCCTATATCTTTCAGGTCCATTCTAATGATATCCTACCATCTGCGTCTAGGTTTTCCCAATAGTCTCTTCCCATTGGATTTCACAGTTAATACCCTGAACACGGGTCTAGAATCTTACATTCACGCTGCATGTCCTACCCACCGTAACTTGCTAGATTTGACTATCTTAACAACGTTTGGTGATGAGTACAGGTCATGTAACCCCTCATTATATTCATATTCTCTCCATATCTTCATCCTTTTTTGGGGCCACACATTTTCCTAAGCATTTTGTTTTCGGAACACCCTACATTTCTTCTCGTCATGTAAGGTAAGAGACCAGGTTTCACAACCATAAAGAACAACCGGTGAAAGTGTTGTTTTGTATACTCTGAATTTTGAATTTCTTGACAGCAGGCGAGATCGTAACAAATGACCGAGTAATAACATGCATTTCCTGACTGTATTCATTTCCTATCTAGTCTGACTGCAAAAAATTTGTCTCTATTATTTAAAAAGTTTCTTCCTATAAGAATCATAATATTATTATCTTAAAATAACCAAAAGCCTGGGTGACATAGAAATACTTGTTTTCAAAATTTAAAATAATACTTTTAATCCAAGTCAGTGGTATACATATTTTTAAATACGACCCCTCTGTGCCATCACAAGCAAAAAATAACCATACATTGGATTCCGGTTAATCGGGGTATAGGTTATTCGGGGTATCCGTTTATTTGGGACAAAATTTGAAGACCAGAAACAAAACATGTACAGTAGAACCTTTATAATCCGAACTAATTGGGACCGGGTGTGGTTCGGATTATTAATTCGTTTGTATTAGCAAGTATGCATTTTATTTTATAAACAAGACAAATAGAATAAATTATGATAAGGTACAGTACAGTAATGGTTTTTTAAGTTTTTTTTATCAATGTGGAGGATTAAGACGCAGAAAGATAGGCCGTGTAATAATTTGATAAAAAAATCTAGCCACTAATTGATAATAATAAAAACAACTAAAAAATCACTAACCAAAATAATCATCAATTTTCTTTTGCGCCAATGTTGATGAACGGTTTTTTAGCTCGATTGTTACAGTCGCGTGTTCTCTCTTACAATGATCTTGTTTTCTAAATTTCATACATCTGTATTTTGGCCTATTTTACTTGGTGCTTTCGTATAACCAAACGTTTGGACTATCAACGGTCTACTCTATTTAATTGAAATTTTTATGCTTATTTGGGTCAATTTGCAGCATAATTTGGAAAGTGAAGGTCGTGATTGAACAACAAACTGGCTGTAGATGGCACGCACGCTCGAAATATAGAGATAATGGGGCCAGTTCCATAGTTAGACTTAGTACGCCTCAAGTGCGGCGCTATACTAAATAAAGAACGACACGTCCTACCTAGACGAGAATGGAATTGGCCAGTTTAAGTAGGTGTTGTTCTTTATTTAATAAAGCATCGCACTTGAGGCGTACTAAGCCTGACCACGAAACTGGCCCATGGGGTAGCAGCTGAGTCAGTTATCGCGAAGTCATGCTGTAGGGTGTGTTGCATACACCAAAATGGGTGGCTAACCAGAATGGCAGGAAATTCATCGATTGATTTAATGCAGGAAGGCAATGATGGAAGTCCTTTATTAGCATTAGATACCTGCGTCGACTTTGTTCAGTTGCAGTCCATAAAGACAACACATCAGTATAAACTTGATATTTTTTTTCAAAGTAAGAATCTTTATTAGTGTATAACCTTTGCTTGATAAAGTAATTATTTTTACTCTATCTTCATTTTACATAATATGTACATTACTTGTTTGTTCGCTTTTAGGGTGACCTGTTGGTCTAGGGGTAAGGTGTCAGACCTCTGTGCTGGGGGTCCGGGTTTCAATCCTCGGTCCCGGCACAGATTTATTTGATTGCCAAACCCTTCCTTAACCTCTGAAAAGACATGTATTAATCACAACTTGTGAATGTGAGGAATGCCTGGTTTCCACCGTGGTTCGGATCCCACTTTAAACTGTAGGTCCTCCATTTCATCTCACAATCACCCTACCATTACACATTAGCGTATAACCCTACCATTACACATTAGCGTATAACCCGAACGGGTAGTAAGACGCGGTGCTAATAATAATAATAATGTTTGCTTTTAGCTTTAGAGATATTTTTAAAATAAATGTTTGTACCAATATAAATTAAATACAGTGGCTTTTTAAATACTATAATACACAAGTGTATTGGAAACTCGACCTAATGTGGACTGAGATGGTGTCGAGTTATTGAAATGTCGAGTTTTACGAATGAACTGGAATAAGATGCATGTTTACTATGTCATGTTTACTCAACCAGGATGAATCACAGTACAGTATCGAATATTATAGGTACAGTTGTACTGTATTGTACTGTAGTATTGTACTGTACAGTAAAAGTAATATACGTACAGTACAATATATTACGTCTTAATATAATGGTGTATATATACATGTGTGTAATATACAGAAATGCAGTACAGTACTGTACATATAAAATTGTATTGATTCGAATAACAAGTTACTGAATTGGAAAACTAACAAATATAGCACTTGTAAAAACACCAAAGCACGACTGTTCCACTCAAGTTACACAAACAAACCGAGAGGTTATACAGTTGAATGACCTTGGATTGTAATGACTGGCGCCAGCAACTCTGTGTCGAGTTACAAGGAATGTCGAGTTTCCAAGACTCTACTGTACGTTTATTTTATTAGTACATTTTGCTCTGTAGGAATGTGTTTTTAAGCTCATTGGTTACAATTTTGCTTAGTTGGGGCAGCCGTTCAATTGGGCCAAAGTGATAAAGTCCCGATGTGCCTCAATTAACATATTATTATCATCATTATTATTATTATTATTATTATTATTAGCACCGCGTCTTACTACCCGTTCGGGTTATACGCACTTACGCTAATGTGAAATGGTAGGGTGATTGTGAGATGAAATGGAGGACCTACAGTTTAACGTGGGATCCGGACCACGGTGGAGGCCTGGCATTCCTCACATTCACAAGTTGTGATTAATACACGTATTGTCAGAGGTGAAGGAAGGGTTTGGCAATCAGATAAATCTGTGCCGGAACCTGGGATTGAACCCCGGACCTCAGCACAGAAGTCCGACACTTTACCCCTAGACCACCAGGTCACTCTCAATTAACAGGAATCCACTGTATTTTCTTTGGAGATTTAACTCGAACATATTTTCTGCCCTAGAAATATCTGCAAAAAATCGACTTCCCAAATCACAA
This sequence comes from Timema genevievae, assembly GCA_902155825.1. Taxonomy (NCBI): domain Eukaryota; kingdom Metazoa; phylum Arthropoda; class Insecta; order Phasmatodea; family Timematidae; genus Timema; species Timema genevievae. Next base: position 100,893 of record CABFWO010002066.1, on the reverse strand, counting down.
CTTCTTACCCCGTGGGCAATCTCTGCTTCGGACGTCATTGTTGTTTACATTCGATCAAATATCCAGTGTTTCCAAATAGACTGAAGACTGCCGCAGACATAGCAAACAGTTGTCTTGCAAGCCTTTGAGAAGAATACTTGTAGCGCCAAACAAACAAATCGCTAAAAATGAGTCTTATAAATAAATATTTGTCGTAGAGATGCTATGGGATGGATTTAAAAATGAAAAGGAATATGAGGGATTTAGAGTAAAGAAAAAATAACTACTGTATGTTTGATTTATAACTCTCGCTAGCAAATAGTTCGAAATGAACAAATTTTCCAAATGAACTAGTTCAATTCTCAAAATAATCTAGTTCAAAGTGAGCTACGAGGTGACGGGACAGTAAAAAATCATGATTATTCGGTTTAAAATTAGCCATAGAAACGAAAGGAAAATAAAACAGGTTAGATTATATCCATGAGTTACTAAAACCCGCTTTAGTTGCCGAACGGTCCAAGGCGTCAATAGTGATAAACTGGACCAACTGAGGACGAAGAGATCGGAATTTGAGTCCCAGTCGGGTCTAGTGAGGTTTTTTCCTAAATGGTTTCCAACTCTCTTTCCATGCAAATGCGGGTAGATTTCCTCTAAAATTCTTCCTCCCTCATCCCTACTCCATTAGAGTAAATTATCATACATGTGTATAACCTGAATAGGTAGTAAGACACAGTGATAAAAAAAATTGTTATGGAAGGCTTATGTCGGTTGAAAGGGGGTTAATTATTGTTTGTCATCTCTCTTGCTCGGTAATATAAAGCTAATTAACTAACTACCCCCTCTCTATTACTCCTCAGATTCAAACAATACACTCCAGAATTCCAATAACTATAATTATATGATACTATCAATGTCACGGGTGTAGAGATCATGAACTGGGGAATGAAGGTGAACTGCAAGTCAATGATTAAACTACAGGTTGTAGTTCGCGATTGAATGGACTTATGAACTAGATAAAATCAACCGTTCATTTCTTTAAACTGAATCACTCTAAATTAGGCTCTTATCAACAGTAAACAGTTCTTCCCATCTCTGCGTAGGTTCGTTTTGGCTGTAGCCACTGTAGTGGCTGCGCAGTCCAATAAGCAGACACGTGATGTGGAGTGTTACTAGACTGAACAGAGTTCGTTTAAACTGTACCTATAAAGCCGCGTCCAGACTAGAACAGAACAATGAACACGAACATTTCCACAAACATGTTCGTTGTTCTGTTCGCTGTGGCAGAATGTCCAGACGTGAACAAAAAATGTTCAAGAACATGTTCGCAACGTGTTACTATAATTGGTAATTACATAATTATTTCCATCTAGCTCATATATGCTTCGATATCTGTGGTGCGATGAGTAAGCGCCTGCAAGGAGCAGCGCCAGCATACGTATTTATTCATTACTACCAAAGCAAAAAAAGAAAAAAATCCTGCCGATGGTGCTTTCTGGCCAGTGAAAGTATGTTCGAGGAGTTGTTCGTGGAGGCGTCCAGACTAGAACAGGACCGAACAGAGCAACGAACACATTTTGTTACAATGTTCTGTTCGGAAAACCATCCACACTTGTCGCGAACATGTTCGTGTTGGTTGTTCTGTTCTAGTCTAGTCTGGACGGGGCTTAATATAGTCTCATCATTCTTGAAGACATTCATTGGCCAGGTTGTATGGAGATATTTCCCCATGTGAGGAGTGAAGACAGAACCTACGTATGTGAATGGTCAAATGGGAACAAGTGTGTGATAGCTTTATCACAAGTAGGTTTATAGTTTAAACAAGCTCTGGCTAGCCTGGCAACAGTCCATGACACGCCAATGCCAGCAGGTGATTCCTTGTTATAACAACGTGAGGTGGGAGATCGTTTTACTCAACTAACGTGAAAAGTGCCATATGTAATCTTGTCTGCTGTTCGTCTGTAGCAACTCTGTTAGCGACCGCTGCGGCGAAACACAAGCCATTCAAATAAGGCATGTTGATTTGAAAAAAAAAAATATATTAATAAGTTTTCTGAAAAGCCTACACATATAGAAAAGCTCTAAATAATTTTGTGTTGATCACATTTAATTTAAGACAAATAACTTGAGAGCAGCAATGTTCATATAAATAGATCTTGGTTTCAATAAATTGACTGGGAGACTCGCGTCATTGTTTGCAGATCAATAGTACTCACCATAAAATAGCGGTAATATAGTTTTTTTAATCACCACGTTTTACTACCGGTTCAGGTTATACGCATGTATACTGCGATTTATACTTCTTTAGGATCCACGTGGTAGGTAGGCTAGGGAGCATAGTTGCCACATAAAGGGGGTTTGAGCGTTAGTACTATGAAAGTATAGTCAATGACTGTCAAGAAATCTGGCAACGTGCTTCGGTTGCTATGACAACTACCCTTCACGGATTGGTCGAGCATGTGACGAGCCTTCCCTCCTCATTCCGGCTGCGCTGACCTCAATCCTAAAGCAGTTTAAAACGCAGTATAATATGATAATTACTTTAATGGAGTAGGAATGAGGAAGGAAGCATCTTAGAGTTAATATAACTGCATTTGCGTGGAAGGAGAGTGGGAAACCATTTCGGAACAACCACTTTCAGTAGATACGACCGGAATTCTAACCCCGATATCGTAATCAGCAGGCCAGTCCAACACGAAAGTGACGCCACTGAAACGGGTGGCAATATAGTTAATTTAAATTGATTTTCTTTCTATTTTTATAGCATAAAATTAGCCGCAGCGATGGCCTAACCGACCTGAACCAACAAGAAGATCATGTACATTGTACGCGAAGATCCAAGCTTCACACAAACCAATTATTCAGATATATTTGGGCAGTTACAACTTAAATGATGTTTTAGAACCTTTTAAAATACTTTCAAAGTATTTCAATATTAAAAAAATTATGACATCGAGTGTTGTGGAAGTTAGTATAAGTAACCGTAGGCGGAACCACCTCCCTTCCCCCCAAATAAATATAGGGTTCCAACAATACCATCCCCCTTCTCGGGCCATTAGCAGACCTCTATGGGCTAAGCCAGCGTTTCCAACCTTTCACAAGGCTTGACCCCAATTTCGATCTTTGAGATCAACGCGAACCCTTGATAACCCACAAGCGTTCAAATCCTAGTTTTTAAATAACTTATTCTCATTCAACCTTACTACCCTTCCAGGCTATCCGCATTTAATTATACTTGTGATGTAGGTAAATTTGAGAGGAAATTTACCTTTGTTTGCGTGGAGTTAGACGAGGCAAAACCATTTAGGAAAAAATCACCCCTTTTATCCCCGGTCGGAATTTGAATACCGACCTCATCGACAAAGTAGACGAGTTTGAGGTTAAGCCCACGTGCTTGATTTAATCCCTAAACATTTCTTATATAATGATAATACGAATGCAACTAAGATGTCTCAAGAGATAGCAGTAACTGACAGTTTTGATCACTCTAACACTTCTACTTGAAGTGAGCACCTTCCTACTATCATTGTAATCACTTTAAAAAGTAAACATAAAGCTATAACCTCAGCCAGAATTGCGAACCCAACCAAAACATACCGCGGACCCCTGCTTGTAAACCAATGATATAGGCCTATTACTCCACAAAGTAGCAAGAATTAAGGGCTAGATAGTTGAGGAAGACAAGGATATATTATGATAAAGGTTAAGGGGGAGAAGAAAGAATTGCGCGAAAGAACGCACAATATATTTTATAGTTAGGTGTCCCCCTTCCCCTTAGAAAGGGATTTCTGCCCAATAAATTTGTACTGGCATATTGATCCTGATACACGCGTTCCACTAAACTCTACTAAAGAAGACTAGCCCTATCTGAACATCTAACAGAAAAAGCAAGTCTTTCCTCGACGTATAAAAGAGAACAAAGTGCTTGTTCATCCCTTGCCTAAAGCAAAGCGCCCTAAATTTCTCTCTCCAACCGACATGGGCGTGAAAAGTGACAAAATCAAATTGACCGTAAGAGCTGAGTTGGCACGTACACTCCATATACCCCGAACGGTAGCGGTTTTACCTACATTGACAACACTTTGGTCCAATCTTATACAAGCAGGGTTGCTACTAACTTCGAAAGTTCCTAATCTTTTTTTTAGCACTGAGTCTTACTACCGGCTCAGACTATAAGCATATATACTCATTATGCTAATGAGCTAAGGGTGAGAGAGGGCACATTTAGATGGAGTGTACCAAAATTTATTTGGGTGGATAGTAATTTAGGAAAAATTACCCTCAGTGCTCCCTTCTAATCCCGATCTCCCAGTCATCAACAGTATAGTCTACTGCGAGACTGACACCTTAAGCCTAGTACCCACCAGGCGATAGTCGCCAGATACAAGTATCCAGAGACTTAACAACATCGCCCGCGGATACACCAACTTGTATCCGGACACAAGTCTCCACCTATGCTGCGCGCGCACACCGAGCAACCGCATCTCATTGGTCCCCTCTCCGTTTGCGATGATTCCGCACATCGCTGTGGCTTTTATGATTATTAAATATCCCCAAAAGGGAGAAAAGAAGTTGGTGGAAAAGGCATTTTTTAAGACAGAGGGAAGAATTATGGTGATTGTTTCTTGTCAGAGCTTTTGTTGAATGACTAATGCTCATTTGAAAATTTCTTAAGGATGACGAAATTTGAATTCGAGGAGCTACTTTGGTAGCAACCAAAATTACCACCAGAAAACCACCAAGATACGATAAAATGCATAAAACCTGTTGACAAGGACGACGAATAGAGATCAACTAAATTAAATTCAAAAGTTGCCCACCGATACTTGGTCATGGGTCCACACCGAGCGATGTTTCCCATTAGAGGTGGGAGACAAGACACTGGCAACTTTCTTTGATATTTTACCGCCGGACACTCGGGCGATATTTCCGTGTATCCAGACACAAGATAAACATTGCTGGTCGGCTTGTGTCTGGCGATTATCGTCCAGTGTGAACTACGGTTTAGGGGACGGCCAGACTGGGCGAGCGAGCGCGCAAGCAACTAAAATATTAAATAGAACACATTGGCTGTAAAGAGAGGTGGCCAGACTGGAGCGAGCGAGTGACTAAAATATAAAATAGAACACATTGGCTGTAAAGAGAGGTGGCCAGACTGGAGCGAGCGAGCGACTAAAATATAAAATAGAACACATTGGTTGTAATGAGAGGTGGCCAGACTGAGCGCGCGCGCTTGAAAGATAGAACTGGTTATATTTTTCAAGCGCGCGCGCTCGACCCTGTACAGTATAGTTTACAGGCGCTAAGCAATATTATTGTATGTTGGTTCATTGAGTGCTAGGAAAACTTCTCATTTTGACATTTTTATTATTATCGATAGGTTTAGCATACTTGCTACTAACGGCCTAATTTAATTGGTCAGATCATAAACCATACCTATATATATGTAAAAATTATGTTAAAAGACTTCAATACTATCAAAGTAGGCCTTTACAAATAAGAATCACCATTAGCGTGGAGAGAGGATGAGAAAACCACAACAATAAATCACTTGCTAAAAACCACCCTCAGTTCACTCAGCCAAGATTCGGAGCCTCCTCGTCAACAACTAACGAGAGCTATCTGCTAATCACGCGCTCGCTCGCTTGCACACTTGTCAGTCTGGCCGAACCCTTAGGGTATGCGGCCACCGAAGAAGGTAATCCTAAAGCTATTTGAATAATTAGGGAGGAGGGAAAGAGGTGAGTTTTTCCAACAACAACAACAAAATCATCAGAAGGAAGAGGGAGAAGGTTAAAAAAAACCAGTTGGCACACTCGTTTAAAACAAATTAATATGCACAGCAAATCACTATTTGTCGAGGAGGTTATACTGATATGGTTATACTTATTGGGTAGAGATGAGGGAGGCAGAATTTTAGAGAGGGTAATTAAAAATATGAATAGAAAATAAAATGTATATTGTGGATTGTCTGGTAGTGGGGATGCTAGCCAGGGTTAGTCAAAAAAACACAGCAAAAAAGGTGAAAATAAATATAACTTTTAAAACCCCATATTAAAAAAAAACATGTGCATTCAGATGCGCTTCTTTTGTAACGGTTAGTTTTATCACACTGTAAAATTTAATAGAGGAACAAAAAAACTCACACAATTGAATAAAACTACCCGTGTTTTCAATACAATGACAAATATATTATATCACAAACATGCTTTATAACATATATTTTTGCAGCAGTTAAAGAGGATATGAATATAGAACACTCTACCGGTGTTAAAATAGCTCTATCTAATTATGTAGACCTAATAAAATCAATTAAAAATGATAGCAAATATGGAAGAATCTCGCAACAAATGAGTCATCGTAATTTAGAAATCTTAAGGACGTTGCCTAACTATGACGTCACGCCAAATCAAGAAAGGATTTCTTATATAAATGTATTTACGTTTTATTCGGCGAGTTTTAAAGATAAAAAAATTTAAACAGAAAACATAAATTCTTAAATAACTATAAACATAATCTTATAGTGTCAATTTTTTTTGATAGTGTAGTTTTTTTTGGCAATCGTCTACAACTAAGGCCATTTATGGTTTATTCACGAAAATAGCCTGTAAGAATACTCCTGCCAGGATGTAGAGTGAGAAAGTCCGTGGAATCATTTCTATATTGAAAAGGAAAAATAAAATAAAAAAGGTAATCTGTAAAAGCAAGTTAATGTTGTCCAGGCGCAAACAGTAGAGTGAGTGTGTAAACTCGTCAGAAGAATAGGGGAAGTGCTATCGACCCATAGGTGTGAGTCAAGTTCAGATGCAGCCCGCTTCGCAAAATAGCTTCGAAATCACCAAGTAAGCAACGTAGTGAGCTCGCCTGGGTTCTAATGAAGTGATTGGTCAAGACCAATGGGAAGACCGAAGCTCAAATGGAGTGAGGAGTGACCTAAGAGTACTGGATGCAGATGAGACTAGAGGTGTCGACAGGAAAGTGAGGGAGAGGGTAGAGAGCGAGGTTGAACCGAATGAGGTTTAAATGGCCAGCAAGGTAAGGTAAAAAATAAATACATGATTTATAGTAGTTTACTGATGACTAGTTTATTTATTTTTCAAAACAAATTGCTAAAACGATTTTGTTCTAAATTAGCACCGGAGGACTATTTTATATCATAAATAATAATTTTTGTTAATGTTATTAAACCAAATTAATTTAAAGGTATTTCACTTATGACAAATTATACAAAAATTGAAATTTTTCGGGATTGTCAATGAAGAGTGAGTTCAAAATGGGTATGTATGTATCTGAGAATAGTTTTTCATTATAAATAAGATTGAGTTTTTATTTTTATAAATCAAAAATCATTTGAGGGTAGTTTACAAAAATCACTTATTTTTGAAAATTTGTAATGTGTTAGAACTATATGAATAGTTTGGATTTTTTTTAAATATAAAGAGTGTTTGTTGTGATTAACAAGATTATGTGTTTGTTTTTATGAGGAAAACTTACTTAAGGGTAGTTTAATAAAAACCTATTTTTGGGAATTTGCTTCTAAGCTCTAATACACAATATGAAAAAGTTTATACGATTGTGTCATATCATTTTTACTTTCTCTCTAAACCCCAGAGAGAAAGTATTGTGATCTTCGAACAATTCAAACTCGAGATTTTGATAAGTGTCAACGTTTCATGACCTCCTTTAACCAAAAAAGTTGTTTTCACAATGCTGTCTGTCTGTACCTCGGGCTAGAGCCAAAACTATTTTACCGATTGAGCTAAAACCCGAGGGGTTTTCGAAATTAGATATCTAAGCCTTAATCTAAAGGTAGTTTTAGTGAGAGCAGAGAGAGAGAAAAAAAAAGATTTTTTTTTAAAATTCGCTCTAATGATTTTGATTAAATTTTATATCTAGACACTCTTTATTATTATAAACAAAATAGTAATCCTCTTTTTTCGTTAAAATGACTTTGAGGGTATTTTACATGGGAGAAAGTTTCAAATTTTCATCATTTATTCGCAACTATTTGAGATACTATATGAATTTTCATTGTAATGTTATAGTTTCCCCTCCCCCCTCCCCCATTTCCGTATCTTAAATGTGTGGGCCTGGTTGATCTTCAAGATGTCCTTGGCCGGGGATAAAGGGGAAATGATATGAATACTTGTGTGGGTTCTTGATTGACGTTAGAGTCGGTTTATAGAAGATTTATTAATACTACTATGTTATTACAAATGTGATGTTAAAAGTGAAGTTAAAATGAAGAATTTAGAGAATATAAAGAAGCGAGTGACATAACGAGGTGTTATGAGGTTTACCCAATGGCTTGTATAACTGCTAGGCGGTCCCTGCTCGGTCGTCGAACCTGGTTCCCTGGGCTCGAGCGGCAGTACCGACTGGTACTTGATGAACCCGAAGACTTAGCCCACGTGACTCCCGTGGCAGGCAGCGTGACCTCCTAGATTACGGTCTTCTGTAGTCAGCCTCCCTTTTAACCGGGCCGCCGACCTGGTTTCTAGCTAAGGGTTCTGGTTTCTAGATAATGAATGCTGACACCACCTTTTGGGCCAGCTCCTCTAGTTTATTTGTCTATCGAATCATCCTAACAACCTCGTAACATTCGTTATGTCATTCGCCACTAACACTATACAATGTTTACACAAACATGCCTTCCAATTGAGGCCTAGTGGTTACATAGTACTATCAAATATAAAAATCTTTTATTTGAAATATATTTTTATAAAATCAATAATTTCTGAACTATAAGCAAATATATACACTTTTTAATTCAGGTCTTTGTAAAATAATTATTTTTCTCTTTGGTGGACAAGGATGTTTCTCTTTGCTCAAATTTTTTGTAACAATATTTCTAGTCCCTAACGCCATAGAGTAAGTAAATGACAGTGTATATTATTTAATTTATGGTCTTTGGTGTAGTGTTTCTATAACAATGTATAGACCTACTATTTCATTTCACAAATCTTACGAGTTTTTAGAAAATGTCTATTTTAATATAAAAATGAGGGAAAGTCTGTGTGGTAAACCGTACCATTTATTTTTATAATCACTATGATCAATACAACCTCCTTCATAATATCTATGATCACGTCATCTAATTGCGGGTATAACGCGTAGACAACCTTCAAGGTATACCCTGGGCAACGTTCTGTTCCCACATAGCGGCTAACAGTCTACATAAACCTGCGACCGAACTAGATATTGCATCTCCTACAGTCAAATATGCCACACGCTAAACAAACAAAACAAAAATCCTAACGTAAACCTTTGTTTTTTTATCCACGAACCGAGAAAATACATTGTATTAGCACCATTTAACTATTAATTTACAACACTAAGGCCAGGTTCACCTTAAACATCAATCGATAAAAATGTATACTCAGCAACTATAATTTTTATTTTGTTCTGTATGTATGTTTTCGAAACAAATATGGAGGCGTGATTTTGTGTGCTTTTCAATAATTTTTTTGGTGTGAATTTTTACTATAGAAATTCATAATAATGTGCGCTTTATTGGATCACCAGTAACTAAGATTCCCCCGCCCCCCCCCAAAATCACCGCATTTTACTACCGGTTCAGTTTACACACATAAGTACTAATTACACAAATGTTTTAAGGTTGAATTTAAGAAGAAGTGTACTCACATTTGCGTGTAAGAAGAGTAGAAAACCATTAATGAAGAAACACCTTCAGTACACACAGCCGAGATTCGAACCCCATTATCCCAGCTATCGGCAGTCCAGTCTATTTCGAGAATAACGGCCTAGAACATGCGGCCACCGGAGCGGGTTAATAAATTGTTATTTTTCTAAATAGAATACCACTCTCTCTTCATGCAAATGCGTGTTGTCCAAGTCTAAAACATACCACATTAATAGAAATATGCGGGTATCCCGGACGAATAGTAAGGCCTATTCTATACTAGCGGTTAAAACACTAGCAGTTAAAACGCTAGCAACCGCGCCTTTGAATGAAACCCTTGTTATAAAGTTAGAAAATAAGTTTTCGTCTAGACCAGCGTTTTGACCTCTTGTGGCGTTAAAACTGCATAGCAGTAAAAACGCGAATCAAACTACACCAGGCGTTAACAGGCAGTTGTGCCTCAATGTCACAACAAGTCTTTCAGCAGGAATAATAAATACTCTTCCTCGATATGGTATCACGTCTTGCAATATTTTCACTCACTAAACCAAGTAGTTCATCAAATGAAACCACAGACATTCTATAGTACATAAAAGAACTTCTCTGGGTACATTCTGTGATTCATAAACATAATATGAAACTGTCCTGTTGAGAGACGGTTCGATAATGTGGGGCGAGTCCACCAACGTCTCTTTTGACTAGTTTTTTTTCGAGTTTCCTCCAATAAAATAAGTCCCGCAATACAGCCGGCCTCTACATTCTGCACAAGTGGAAGCAACAACCGCGGCATTTAAACCGCTAGTGTAGAATCAGTAGCGTTTTGTGGTAGCCGTTTTAACAGTTGCGTTTTGACAGTCAGGTGTAGATCCAAGAGTTTGGGGGCGTAAGTTAGCGGCGAAACCGCCACGTTTTAACCGCTAGTGTAGAATAGGCCTAAGAGGCGTAGAATGCGGGTGAGGGAGGGGGAGCGGTGGCGTGTTGCCAGAGTAAGCAGAGCCTGTATAGACTGTACCTGTGAATTATTCACATCACTCAGTGGAATGAGAATTCATTGATCAGGCCTCAATGAACACGTGAGATATATATAGTGCATAGACCACTTCAGTGGCCTAGCGGTCTAAGGCGGGGGTAGGGGAACCCTTTGAAACTGGAAACTTGAAAGCCACATCTTACTTAAGAGATTTCTCATAAGACCACACTCTACGTACAGTACATTTTGCCAAAATTATAAAGACGTACTTTACCTAAATATAAGTTAATGTATTTTCAGGAACCCACAAGGGAAAAAACTATTTTTAAATCTACTTTTTTTTTATTTCCATGCAACGAAGACAATTTTAAGAGTTTATATTAATATATATATATTAATAATATATTAATTTATTCTTTCAACACCCTTTTAAAAAAAGAATACATAAATTAGAAAATATTTGAGAAATATTTTTTCCCATTTTTTTGGATTTGCTCTCCATAGATCTTGCTTCAAAATTTGTAATTCAATCGTAGACATGTACTGTAAAAGCATGCTTAAATATATACATATATATTATATCAGCCTGTAATTATAAAATCTAATAGAAAATCACTCAAGCAGTTCTATAAACTAAATACCCCAAAATTTTAAAAATAGAATGAAACACTAAATCTAATTATATGGTAGGAATATAATTTGAGTTTGAAAATGTATAACATTTAAACAAGGAAAAAACACAACTGACAAAATATGCGAAAATGCCAAACCAAACATCTTCCCATATCTAGTTTAAGGCGCCACTCTCGTGTTAGACTGACCTGCTAATGACGGGGAGATCGGGGTTCGAAAACCATTTGTGTATACTGAGGGTGTTTTTTACTAAATGGTTTCCCAATCTTCTTCCACGCAAATGCGGGTCGATCACCTTTAAAATACTTCCTTCTTCATCTCTACTTCATTAGAATAATTTTCATATATGCGTATAACCTGAGTAGGTGATAAGACGTGGTGATAATATAATTATATGTATGCATAGTGTATTTTTGGTTAAACGGGGCTTGTAGACAGAACACACAGCATAGGTATAGTTCAACAAGCTGTGCAATCCTGGCAATGTTACAGTCCACCAAATGGTCTACGTCTCCCATTAGTTTAAAGTAAACATTCAACATCAAATTTCGTTTAAAATTAATGTTTTATGACCAGTGGTTCCCAAACATTTTAGAAGCGCGATCCAATTTTTTGAACGACAAACTTTCTCAGATCACATAACTTTAGTGGATATAAGGGAAGGGGGATTTTTAAAATTTAATTCATTCATAGTCTTATATTATAAGCCTTATATTTTTTTATTTTCAAACTTGCATTTTATCATTATTTTCTATATTAAAATAATTACAAAATTTTGACACTAAAAAAAACCTTTTCATGGCTTATCAAAAATAGTCTTTGAACCACAATTTTAGATTGTTGTAGGTATCACCACTTTACAATAAAAGTGTTATATATATTTTGTTGTCAATACTCGAAGAATACTGCATCAAAATAAAACCATTTTTTTTAAAAGTGAGAAATAGCACTTTGTTGTTTAGTATTAAATTGTATCGTTTTATATTTTACGTGATGACAATACAAATAAACTTGTATCAGTTCACTTAAATTGAAACTCAACTTCTCAGAAATAGTATGTACAACGTTAGTTTAAATAAAAAGGAAATACACTCTTTAAGAAATAGTCTTCTTTTAACGGGTCTAAGGTTTTTTTTTATTTTGGAGTATTTTAGTAAGTTAAGGTAATATATATATAAAAATTAAGTAATAAATTATTATTTTATAACTTTTCGCATCATACTTTGACTGTGAATTATATTTCATCAAACTTTGTAAAAAAAACGACTTTATACACTGAAATGACAGTAAAATAAGAGTTGCTGAGACCTCAAACATATTAAACTCTACGCTGGAGAGTTTCATTTTAGGAATGCTAATATTGTCAGTCCAATGAAAGACTAAGATAAAACGTAGGTTATAAAAACGTTTATGTCCCCCAAACAACCGTTTTTGTCACTCAATAAAAAACTATATTTTGCAACAAGAATCTCTCTTTTAGAAATACCTAGATATACACTTATATATATAAAGTAAGGTGTATATACGCAAGAAATTCTTAACTTTATATATCAACTCTCTTTATATGTATGAATAAATATATAGCAAGAGAGTGGATGTATACAGTTTAGAATTTCTGGTATATATACCTTACTTTATTTATTTATATAAATGAGGTAAATGCAAAAAGTTATAAACTAGGCCCTATATATATATATATATATATATATGATGTTCCCAGAGTTTAACCGTCAAACACAGGAGGTGATAGTGGATCAAAAAACTAAATCCTAATGTATTTAGGAGATTTGCTATAGGCCTATAGTATCCCTCAGATACTTCCAGAAGAGAAATTCTGGTTGCCAAATATTAGGTATTTCTAGACTTTATATACAACCCCTCTCTTTTTTATAAATACTATATATACACACATATATAGTAGGGTGACCTGGTGGTCTAGGGGTAAGGTGTCGGACTTCCATGCTGGGGGTCCGGGGCTCAACCCTCGGTCCCGGCACAGATTTATCTGATTACCAAACCCTTCCTTCACCTCTGACAAGACGTGTATTAATCACAACTTGTGAATGTGTGAAATTCCAGGCCTCCACAGTGGTTCGGATCCCACGTTAAACTGTAGGTCCTTCATTTCATTTCACAATCACCCTACATTACACATTAGCGTAAGTGCGTATAACCCGAACGGGTAGTAAGATGCAGTGATAATAATAATAATAATAGTAATAATAATAGTATTTATAAAAAAGGTATTATATATAAAGTTTAGAAATACTATATGTATACTATATATATGTAGAAATATTATATGAAAATGAGTGAAAGCTAGGCATTTTAACCCCTAGGACACCACTGGTTTGGGCGATATGTTAATAAAGAGAAGGGTAAGTCAATTCCAAGCTGAAATTATTTATTATCTTTTTACCAAGATCAATGAACGTTTAAAATCTCATAATGCTCCATGCTCGCACGTACTGTACATTGTAAGGTGTAGATTTTTAGAAAAAAGAACAATCTAAATTTCTCATTTTGTACCGGATATTCAGTAAACAACCAGATGATAAGGAGCAAATTGAAAAATTAAAATAGTAAGCAGGTCACATAAAAAAAAAGCTTTGATAAAAATAGCTATAGCTTAGTGATTTTTTTCATTTTAAAAATAAAATAAAATAAAAATAAAATGTAATATAAAGACTTTCCTTTTAGGTTAGACATAATTGTTTGTAGTTTTGACCAATAAATCTTTTTAAAAAAAGCTCATATGTGAAAGGTTATAAATTTGATGATATCAAATGTAGCAGGGCATAGAATTCCCAAATAGAATATTTCTACGGCGTTTATAATATGAAGAATCAGGTCACATTGTATGTTGGATTATCAAAAAGTCCTAAAAGAATCATGAATCAAGTTGTAAGGGCCTGATTCATAATCAGATTAAGTGCACCTCAAGTTTCGCTCAACATATTCTGGTCTAGGTAGATGTCTTCTTTGTTTGGTATCGAACCACACTTGAGGCGCATGAAGTCTGACTGAACTGACTGATTGACATATCTGCTTTAGAGTCTACAGTAGATTAAAAGGAAACTTGATTAGCAAAAACTCGCAATATGTTTCAGATCTATTTATATTCAAGTGACACACCTTCTTAGCTGGATAAATGGATGCCCAGACGGATATTATCCTTGTTACTGGGATCAACCGCACACAGTTCTGCACGATTGTTTGCCTTACATATAACCTCCTTCTATATGAAAAGTGACATAAGTCCATACAAAAATTCTATTGTTTTAAAAGCTTGAAAAGGTATCATGGGTGAATCAGTCTGATAGCACTTGAGATATGATTGTATTTATTTTCCAATAAAAGAAAAGCAAAACAGTTTGGCAACCATAAATGGATCTTTAGCAGCCTCCTTAACGGTCTGAAAAGACTTTGCACATAGAAGATTTAGGCTTATCTTTTTAAGAAACGATAAACGCTACTACTTAATGCCAGATACGAATAGGCCATTTTTAAACTACATCCTCCACCCACCTTGTTGCAAAAAACTTTAATGGAAACAACTGGGTTTTATTATTTTGTTAGATGTCACTTCTTCTTTAAGATGAATCTTTGAATATTTGCCACAAACATAGCGAAATATTTGCAATATCCCAACCTGTTACCTCTAATGCAACCCGTAAAACTCTATGTAAAGTGTTAACATTACACGTACCAATATCAATGAGTAGTGGATATTCTTAATATTCGTCTTTCTTTTGAGTAGGATAATCCTTAAATACTTTAAAATTTACGTAAGACCTACCCTTTCCCATTTGCACAAGATTAATTGAGTGTTTTTCTCCTATTCCATTTTGTAATGGTTTAAAGATATCGTCAGCTCTAGCATGTCAATGAAATTCTGAACCAGGATACCTGGTGCATACAAGCTGAGATATTTGGCCCAGAATATAAGTGAAACATCCACTTGGTACTGTTGGAGAAATTTATTAACACTTCCATCAAAACAGACCACAAATTATTTTGACTGACAAACATCCAGAAAAAAGCCTATCCTTGATGTAAGGGACAATACCAAAACACAACAAATAAGGACATTTGTCTGCTTCAGAAGTTTTTTTTTTTTTTTTTTGCACTATTTGGGAACATGGCACCAAATAGTCTGTTATTGCCTTTGCAAGAATGTGTTTAGTTACAACATTAAGAGTCCGTGAAATCTCCGGCTTCATCGCAGATTCTGCAAAACATGTTTCGATATAGGAATAGGTTTAGATTTTTGTATATCTGGAATGAAAGACTCAGGTTCACTGTGAATACTATTTTGTGGTGAATTTATAGTAGTTTGTTGCTTCTAAATATATGAATTTAAAATTTTGAAATAATCTCCTATTGGTTTAGATGTATTTAATACTTCAATTAACTTTTAAGTGCTTTTCAGATTTCATATGGCTCTATATGGCTGATACCCCCATATTAGCAATGCCAACATTATTTTCACACAATTTGCAAAAAAATCTGTTTTATATTTTTCTACCCATTATTTATATTTTGGGTCTGACAACCACTATTTTGAAATTACACTTTCTCGAGACGGCAGTCATATTTGAGAGGATATTAAGTCACAAATTTATAAAATATTTGTAGCCAAACACACAAAAAGGTGAAAATATTAAGTTTTGTAGCACTATTTATAAAGCGGAAGGTCGCCACTGTAGCGAAACCCATTAATTAAAATACAAACAGGTGTGAACATTAAAGTTGTGTAGCACTATTTATAAAGCGGAAGGTCACCACTGTAACGAAACACATTAATTAGACAACAAAGAGCTTGAAACCTTACATGTGATTAAAAAAAGAATGATAAAAAATATAAAAGTGTCCTATTAGAGATAAAGGAATAATGAGAACTCTCCGGCATGTGTTGGGTGAACTTTATTTAAACAGTTTGCAAGTTAACCCAATATTTAGAGGAAAGGGGCCACCCTTTCGCACGATCAACCTCTCATTGTGCGAGCAGCCAGATAGAAATATTGTGAAAATAGTCCAGATCACTAATATATGTATAATGTAAGAGCATAATTATTTTAAGGTTTATTCTGGCAAGAGGTTAATCCACTCTTGTAGATTTCCTTGGAAGTCAAGAGTGTTGGGTTGCCATCCTGCTGATATAGCACGGCGCGACCGATGGACCTTCCCGGCTTGTGGGATATCGATATCAGCAGTTTAGTTGATAGTAATAACACCTTGTTTAGTGTTTGAAGCCATGCTGAGTGCATGAGGGTCAGCATCTAGCAACAATTGACTAAACGACGGAGGGAATAATAAAATGTGATCTGGTGGTTCCCCCCCGCCGGAGGGTCGATCGCGAGTCTATAGGAAGGTTTGCGAGTCCCGCTATCGTGCCTACTCCCGCGTCACGGGAGATCAACCCGGTTACCTATGTAGTAGTTTAGTCATCTGATTAGGTTAATAAATATATATTATTGGACTAACACTCGAGTCTCATTCCCCACGAACCACCCATTCTAACCCCTACCGCTCGGGGTCCATCCCAACCATATAAGTCCCTACGGTGCCGCGGTAGTGTTGTAGTTAGGGTTGGCTACCGGGCACCCAAATAAAACTGGGGAGGTAATAATAATAATAATAATAATAATAATAATAATAATAATAATAATAATAATAATAATAATAATAATAATATTATAATTCCAGGACAAGTTAATATATTTTGGGAACCTCAGGACATTTCCAGTAATGGAAACAGTTTCTAAAAATTCCAGGTTTTCCAGTAGGCGTAGGAACCCTGAGATCAATATTAACAAAACAAATGCTCTTAGGTTTGGCCTAAGAAATTGTTTTTAAAACACCAACAAACCATAACCAGGTAAGTTTTACATTTAATGCCATTGAATGTTTTCACAAATGATGTATTATGCGAACCCTCATTCTTACTGTAACTTTTGATTAACATTTAGTAAAAACCATCATTTAGACTTGAATGGAGAGATTTATATTAATCTAAAGTAGTTGTGGCAGCCCAAATCTAACCAGTACACACCTGACGGCCACCAAAGATGGTAGGTATACTAATTGAATTATATCGTTATCACATTACCATTATTTCCTTTTTGGACATACAATAACGTTATTTTAATAAATCACACGCTATACTAAAATAAAACTACCCGAAAATATGAATTCAAATATTAAATAATTTATTACAGCTCTAAAAAACCAGCGCCTTCTTCAGTAGCTGAATGGTCACCACTCTCGCAGTAGAATGGACTGCCCATGACGGGGGGATCAGGGTTCGAATCCCAGTCGAGGGAACTGCGCGTTTCCCCCCATAAACGGTTTTATACTCTCCCTCCACGCAAATGGTGGCACGCTTATTCTGAATTTAAAATTCCTCATCCCTAACACAATAGCGTAATTAGTACATATGTATATAAACCAAAAATGTATTAAGGCGATTGGCATTACATTTGGATTTACATTTGGGGTGGAAGTGCAGAGCCATGGAAACAAACGGTTATCTTCAAGAATGTAATCTAAACAGTGATCAAATATCGATAATATTGACATAGTTTAATAGAAAACTGCTGGCTGCATAACAAAAAATAAGAAAATGTAACAATTAATAAACATCGATACATTATCTTAGAAGAGGTGTTGAAAATATTACTATAAAAATTTCCCTCATTCTCGAGAAAACTGATATTTCCAAAAGTATGATTTTTCCGCAAGAGCTGTCGGGTAGCTAGCGCCATCTGCTGTTTCTGTGATCCAGATGTTCTTGTTGGTGCGGAAGGATACTTTGGTCGGTTGTGAAGCCACGCCACGCCTTTCACCCTCTCGCCCACAAAATAGGTTTTAGACTTGCACTCGATAGGGCCAAGGGCCTTAAGAGGCGGGGATTAGGAAAATCAATATGAATTCAAAGTATTTCTGTATCCACTATGTGACGTTTTGCGTGCAAGGTGACAGACTCCATTTTCCTCGACAAAGCTTTATCGCCTATTCCAAAAGTACGGTCTTAATTGAAAGATAATATAGTAATTTATACTGGCACGAGGCAACACGTAGCTAGCAACATGCAACATTCAGGGTTGCCCCTATTTTCTTAATGAAAAACTCCCCGTGTTCTCCAGGTCATCCAGAAGGAATTCTCGTTTTACCAGACATTGAGAAGAGAAAAATAAAATACCAAAGTTTCATTTTCCATAAACGTGTTGGGTTTATTACTCTAACACCTTCATTAGGGAATAAAGGGTTTATGACGGGGGAAAAAAAATCATTCCAACTGAGCACTCACTATTAATCCCAATAAACACATAAAACGACATAATAATGTAAAGCATATTGGCTAAAATAATTCCACTCATCTACTCGATGGTATAACAGCGGTCCACTTGAAAGCGCACAAAAAGGAGAAACCTCATATCAAAAACACACGAGGATATTATGGATCAAACGTGCACCTAGACCTTCATTTTTTTAGATTTGAGTTATTTAACGTGCAATTTCTGAACCGACTTATTATATCAGCACACGACTTAATAACTAACTTAAATCTAGAACAGGCACAACACCCAGCCCCCGGTCGTTGATTCATCAAACTATAGGGTTAGGTTAGGTTAGGTTAGGTTGATTAGGATGCCAACCCAATATAGCTCAAATTTGAATAGAGATGTGTCGTTCATGAACGAACCAACATGCGGTGTTGCCAAATGGAGCTCAATGGCTAAAAGCAATGGTGCGATTTTGATGCAACTACCTTGTGCGCTTCTGATATACTCCAAAACAGGTACACAAATTCGCCTGTGCACTTTCAGTATGTAGCCCGTTACACAAATTATTTCATTGTTTGGTAATCTTTGGCCTCCAAACTAGCTCAGGAGTCAGTCCACATAAACCTATTCATTAGTTGTTAATAAATTAAGAGTTTAAAACCCTGTTGTTTTGTTTTATTAAAAGCTTTTAGATTTGACAATAATAATGGTTTTGTACGTTTCCGTGATAGGATTGTTGAAGTTTATAGCGCAATATTGTTTATCTAATTTTTATCACCACGTCTCGCTTCCCATTTGGGCTTAAATCACACTAAGCACAATAAAATTACAACTTAGTCACAGTAGGAGAAACTTTATTATCCTAAAACAGACTAAAATTAAGTTACAGTAGGGACAGCTTAATAAATTATAATTCATCAACACAAAAAAAAATGTATATTTACGAATATACTTGGTTTTAAGCTATAATTTTGTATGTTATGCAAACTTACTCAAACCAACAAACCCTAACCTTGCATGTCTTAATAATAATACTCATCAGGGAGTCGAACCGACATTTTTTATCATTTCTGGTTCCTGTTCTCTAAACAAACATTTTAAAGGTTCCGGTTAGAGCAAAATAAAGGTTCCGGTTCTTTTCAGTTCCTGATGGTATTCCAGTTCTGGTTCCGGTTCTTTAGATGTTTTAGTGTTTTTTTAGCACAGCGTCTTTCTATCAATGTACTAATTTCAATAATGGTTTTTTTAATGAATGAGGAAGGTTATATTTTTATACTTAGAGAAAGTGTATCCGGATTTGCGTGGAAGGAGAGTGAAGAACCACTTGGAAAATAACACTCTGGATCAAAAGTATTGCTAGATTAAAAAAATATTATAACGTACCTTAATAACAATAGTGCATCTTTTTAATTTGCATCTTGATTTGTCACCATCAATTTCATAGTCAAAAAACTTCAGAAATGAGTTTTCTTTAATGTACGCCATCAATAATATTATTTAAACCACTTACTAAAAAACAAAAATAACAACTTCTGCACTGTACACAAGGAACACGTTCATTGAGCTACTTCCTAATTTAAACTTGAGGGAAAGAATTTAAAGTTTGCATTTTGCCACCCTCCATCTTCCTTTTCCCACTAATATAAATATAAGCTTTTCAACCAACCACCAGATTATCAGTTTTCCCTTCAAGGAAGTACTAAGTACAATGGGCTTAGATTGCTTGTCCAAAAGAGATGATTTCTTAATTTGTGTATTTCAACTTCTAAGGAATGTGGTTATTTGCTGTCTATCAAAGCTAAATACATCTTTTTAAAACCTCTAGCTTAAACATTAAAGTTATAAAACAGTGAACAATGTGACACTCACGACATTTCTCTGGAATCTAAACTTATTAGTGTGTATTGCTAAGGGCTCATTAAATCTTTACTAATCACCTTAGAAAAGAAGTTTCAAACAAAGTAGTAGACTAAAATATATCAAGCCCTTTAAAAACTTACTAAGAAAGGGGGAAACACAACATTTCAAAATTAAACTAAGCTTAGGAAAGAAAAAAAAAGTGCGCAACATGTCAAAATTATATAGAGTTTTGTAAAACTAGGAACCTTTAAGAACTTTTTTAACCTAAAATTATTTAACGGTTCCAATTCCAGTTCTTCGGAATAGTGTTTTTAGGGTTCCGGTTCCGATTCCTTAAAAATAAATGTTAGCTACGGTTATCGGTTCCGGTTCTTGTTCCGGTTCGACTCCCTGATAATAATCATTGTTATGGGTAGAATACATATAGTTTTAAATTCAATTTCAATTCAAGTTATTTAGAATAGAACGTTGCTTCAGTAAATCCGTTTTGTTAATTTTCTACATATAGTTATTCAATATTTGTTTTGATAAAACTTTCTCTCTTTATTTAAAAAGTTATTAACAAAATGTCATGACATGTATATAGATGATTCATGAAAAGTTAAAATTAAATTGATTGAAAGTTAAGATTTCTACTGTGAAAAGTCAAAAAATCTACATACTGTATTTCGGTTGATCATTAAAAACTAGATGTCCGGGAAATGAAAGGTATCTTGTGTAGGGGGCCGTAAAATAGATCTTTATGAATCAAATGATGTAATTATTTAATATAGAGGATCACAACACAATTTGTTTTCTAATTTGTATTTCCCAGCTCCCCCGTTTGTTCTCCTATTGCAGGACAGCTCCACCCAGTAGAGTTGTAAGCCCACTTGATTGCAGGCGCTTAAAAATTTCTGCTCGACTATTTTCTCTATATTTACAAGTATTTGATTTATTTTTTTGTGAAAAATTTCGTTCGTTTTTTCTTGTTTTTTAAAATTTCCAGACATAAAAGATAATCCCTTGTGTTTTCCCGACTCTTCAGATGCGTGGCAGCCCTGAACGTCGGTAGAACATGAGCAGTGAGGAGCAAGCGTATCGATCAACCAGCGAGAGCTGAAGTGAAGTGTCGGGCTGGTGAAATTGGTTTTGTTTCGTTTGTAAATATATATATATATATATAGAACAACATATCGCTAACAAAATGTGAAAATAATATATGAAGCACCCCAAGTGCCGTGATTGATGTCTCTAGATCATTTGGTGCTGCAATCTTCTCACTCTCAATGTTTCGGGCAGTGTTAGATTAAACCACAGGTTCTTAAACTGTGGTTCTCGACACCCCTGAGGGTCGTGAAAAATATACTGGTGGTCGCAGAAAACATTGACAAACGCGAGTAAATTAGATATTTGTAAGAGAACTATTGAAGTTATAATGCAATAAAATATTTCATTATAACACATTAGTTTAGTTTACTGTAGAAAAGTTCATATAATTTACCAAAATAATAATGTTTTCCAGTAATTAACCACATAGTATATAGTGTTTATATATATATATAAATTAATAAAAATAATTGATAATATTAAATATAACTTGGGGATATCACCAAAATACGCTTGTATTAACGACGTCGTCTGCTTGATGAATTAGAAGTTATTTTGCGAAGTGGTTGCATCTTAGCTTGAAGAATTTAAGCACATGGGGCGAGTTTCATAGTTAAACTTAGTACGCCCCAAGTGCGGCTCAGTCCCAATATTACACCTACCTAAACGCGAAAGAAACTGGCCCATTCCATTCTGGTCTAGATAAGTGTCGTCTTACATTTAGTATAGTACCGAACTTGAGTCGTGCTAAGTGTGACTATGGAACTGGCCCTTAAGACACAGAAAGAGTGGGAATAAAATGAGCAGTTCACCCTGCGAGGCCTCTTGTCTATGTGCTTATAAAACTTTTCCTCTTCCACTGATGAGTATAAACACGCACTCTACTATTTGATCCTGGACAGCATCGACTCGCGTTTCAAAACTACCCATTTCTTGTTTACTATTTACTTGTTTACATATGCTTCCACGGAAATTTTTAATCTACATAATGACAGGAATATTTCTACAGACCATTTTCAAGAATAAACTAAATAGCCTAAGTTGTAGACGTTTAAAAAAAACTCCTTCAAGCAAAAATTTATGTGACAATGTAAGACAATTTTCAGAACTGGGCTATTTAAGAATTTAAGGTTTTTGTTTCAATGTTTTATCTTTAAAACTCACCGAATAAAACGTAAATACATTAACATGGGAAATCATATATTGACTCACCATGACGTCACAGGTAGACAAAGTTCTTAAGAAACCCTGCACATAGTTAAGCTAAAGTCCAGAGCTATCTATCTATCCGTCCGATCATTCGAGCTATCCATCCCTCACCCCTCACCCGCCGTGTTAAGAGCCCGATTGTCCAATTTGACAGTTCTCCACAGTCAACACAACACAGTCAACTTGTTAGTTGGTGTTTGAACAAGAGCAAAGGTAAATAGCTGGAAAGGTGGGTCGCGGACCACGGAGAACCATTTGAGTTGATTGCAGACAAACGACAATCGATCGCAGCGGGGAAGAAAACAAATAAAACACAAATTTCGCAAACTTAGTTGGACAAAGTGAAAAAAGTCCTATTCTGTGATATCGGCTTTTTTTTTCTATTACTGTCACGAGGAAAACATAATTAGGGTTGTAAATTGATTATTTCTTCCTGCCTAATATTGTTCATAATATAACTTGAGGTTTAAGAGTACAGATTCAACCCCACTTCAGTGGAAGAGTGATGTAGGGGCGTCAATCTCGCATAGACTGGACTGCAGATGATGGGGAGATCAAGGTTCGAGTACAGGTGGGGTGTAGTGACAAGGTTTTTTTATTAAATAAATATTTGTCTATGATCCCTTTATGCCAATGCGGATACACTTCCTCTAAATACAAACTTACTAATCCTTAGCAGATTCAAGTAATTAGTATATATACGTACAACCCCAACGGGTAGATAGACGCTGTGCAAAAAAAAAAATTAAAAAAACAATATAACTAATTTAGAAATGTAGATGAAACAAATAATTTTTACTCAGGCTTACTCATAAATCACCAAATCTTGCGATACTGAATCAAATCATATCGAGATGATAAAATTAATCTGTAAAATGCGACTGAAAATTAACAATATGGGTTCGAGATTTATTTTCTCTTCTTGAAACAGGTTATTTAGATTATTTAAATACATGTGGTATTCATAAACGTGTCATAAAAACCCATCTTATGAATATGAATGCAGAGTATAGTTTGAGTAAAGGAAAAACTTTGTAGAACATAGAAACTTTTTACCGCCCTAAATCGGTAACATTTAATTACATTATTAGTATTATTTTATAGGTATTAGTAATATATATCAAAATTGACCGCTGAAGATGACGTGACTTGACGTATGAATATGTGAAAGATATAGTAACTTTTTTTTGCTGTCAGAAAAGGTTCTTCCAATGAAAATTCGACTGTAGTTAAAGGTACTTTACTAAAGCATCAAATGCATGAAGTAGTTTATTAAATCAAAAACATCGCTTACATCTTAGATGTAAATTCAGATTGTACGGTCAAAATGGTTTTTAATAGTTTATTTTGATTCCAAAATAGCAGTAAATCTTTCTTTCTTGAAAAGAGTATTCTTCTAGCGAATAAACTGGAATAATTTCTACTATATTGATCCATTCTAAATATCACTAGGTAAAGAAATCAATATATTATAATTGTAGATAACTTATAGAATTGAAAAAAACTAGCACGTTCTTTTTTCCCCCAAGAAATTGATGTCTGTTTACGCCTCTTTATACATGCGTCACGTGTCGTGAAACAGGAGACATTAAGTGCTTTTATACTTTGTAGAGTGTAATTTATGTGTTGCCATCTATAAAGTGTGTCATCGTAGCCTAAAGATAGCTGCAACAAAAATGACGCATGACGATCTAAGATGCATTATATTCCATGGAGCATTTGATACTTGCGACAACCTTTGTGCGGCAGTGTTGGCTATACTGCAAAGCAACCAAACCCAACACCACTTGTGTTGCAGCCTCAGTGTATATCTGTACTTTTTCTCATCATTCCTAAGGTTTTTTTATACATAGCCTACATCGACACCCCGGAGAGAAAGTATTGTGATTATAAAAGAAAAATCGAACTCTAAAAGTTTGATAAATGTCGATGTTTCATTCCCCCTGAAACCAAAAGAGTGGTTTCCTCAAAGCCGTCTGTCTGTCCATCTGTCTGTACCTCAAGCTAGAGCCTAAACTATTTTACCGATTGGGCTAAAGAATGGTATCTAGGGTTTTCATAAGGTACCCCCGAAGGGGGGGGGGAGGTTAGTAAATATCTATTTTAATAAATTATTTATTATTTAGCACCGCGTCTTACTACCCGTTCGGGTTATACGCTTAAGTACTAATTACACTAATGGATTAGGAATGGGGAAGGTTGAATTTAGAGGAAGTGAACCCGCATTTGCGTGGAGGGAGAGTGGAAAACCATTTAGGATAAACCACCCCCAGTTCACCCGACCGAGATTCGAACCTCGATCTCCCCGTCCTCGGTGGTCTGGCTCAACACGACTGGCGCGTTAGCCAACTACGCCACCGAGGCGGGTATTTTAATAAAAAATGGAAGAAAGTCAGTGCGGTGCACCGTACCATTTATTTTACAAAGTTTTTTCATTAATAAAAAAAGAACACGCCGATCCATCACGAGTGCTAGAAAAGCAGAGATTGTCAACCCTTGACCTTTGTTTTGCAGCCCATCCTTTTCATGACGCACGGCAAAGTATCGTCGCCTGTAGCACGACAAGTGACGCATATATAAAATGGGCCAAACCAAGGCAAAATGATGTCGCAGCTTATTCGTGGATCAAGTTTAATTCAAACAATTAATGTGAAAAAACAAAATAAAAAACCCTCCCTATAAAAGTTTTTTTCACAAACACATTGCTGTACCCATTTGGGTTATACGCTTTCAATAACTTAGCTTATGTGCTAGGTAGAATTTAAATAAAAAATGTGCCCGAATTTGCGTGGAGGGAGAGTGAAAAATAATTTAGTAAAAAACCTCGGTGTACCCGCCCAGGATTCCAAACCCGATCTCCGTCACTGTTAATCAAATCTAACGCGATGGTGACGAGTTAACTATGCAACCACCGATCCTGGATATCATTTTTTAAAACTATGATTGATAGTAAGCTTTTAATATTTCCATTAGCGAGTGAGTTACCTTTTTCAGTGGGTGTGCAGAAAAAAGGTGTAAAATGGAATTTGGGGTCTATTTTATATGCTAAATATCAGGGTACGTTTATTTTTCTAGAATAATATAATTTAAATGTAGTTTACTTACGACCAATTTTAGAATCTTTGACATTTTTTGAAAATGGTCTTGAAGATTTTGTTCGAGTATATATATATTTGGGATTTTTTTTATAACTGATTTTTGAACATTTGAAATTTGTTAAAAATTCGTAAACAATTTTGTTTCAAATTTTTGTATGAAGAATGTTTACTATGATTAACAAGATTATGGGTTTGTCTTAATAGGGAAACTTATCTAAGGGTAGTTTATCGAAATCCTATTTTTGAAAAATTATTATGAGAAAGTTTGTTCGATTGTGTCGTAAAATTTATTCATACTATTTGTTTTAAGTTTATAAATAAAAATTAAAACATTAATAAAAACCCAAACTTACAAACAGGTCGCTTTCCACGTACATTTTGTTTAACCTGATTTTATTCAAGGAATTTAAAGTGCACATTCTGAACCGATTGGTTATATCAACATACGACTTATAAATCAACTTAAATCTATTACAAACATAATATCCAGCCAGCCAGTAAGTCATCACTATGAAAGATGAATCCTACATTTCACCAATGATACATTTTTCGGCCATGCTCAATAGACCAATAGACAGACATGCTACCGAATGAGCTAAGGTGTCGGACCTGAAAGGTTTGACTTTGACTGAATAAACTATGGACCTATTTTATAACTTGCGCCATAGTAGAACCTAACAAGGTAAGAGAGCTACCTTTCAGGGTAAACCAAGGGTACATTATTTTGGTGAGACAAACACTAAAAAAATAATTCAACTCACTTTGCAAAACCGTCTAATATCATTTTTCATGCCCTTAACTTCCTCGAATTTTGAGACAATAGTTGCAAATAAAAAAAAAATTGAGAAATGTTTATTTAAAAATAATATCTCGGAATTTTAGTAATAACTAGAACTAGCTAAACTATTTTAAAAGTTGCAGGTTTTCTTTTGGGATGACGGCAGTAGCGGTCCATGTTTTATGTCCACAAATGTACATATTCTCTACATACCGTCTCTCCGGTGTAATCCTGCAACGACGGAACGCTGTACCGATGTGGATAGACGCGGATTGACAGCACATAATTCCTCTCGACACATATCACATGGCGGGAGGTATGTATGGAGGTTTTAACTGCACTGTCAATAGCGAATCACTAACCGTTCGGATTATTAGTGTGGTCTCCAATGTTTATTCGGTTTTGTTCATGCAGATTGAATGTTAAAATTGAAATTTCACTAGATTTTGAATGCACATGGTCTATCATTTGCAAAAAAAAAAAAAAAAGTTGTCACTTCTACAATAATCAAATATGGCTGCTAGTCTATGATACAAAATTGCGGCTATACCCCATCATTTGGGGACAATACAATATTTAAATTTACCTTTAAACTTCATATTATGTATTTTGTTTGTATAAATATTTTCCTTTTTCTTAAATTTTAAGTGCTTTCCCCTTATTGAATTAAAACAATGCAAAATTACAGTAATTATTTTATGCTTTTAACTCTCTGGTGACACCCTCATCACCTTTAACAAAAAGGTGGCATTACTTCCTCCAATAATTAGATTAGAACCAACTGGCTATGGCGTTTTATACAAGGGAATGATGAAAGCCCGAGCGATATCAACAAATATATTGGGCCTGAAAAGATAACATGCTTAAATCTTGACTTACAGTTCTACGAAAAGGCAATGAAACTTGTGTTTCAAGAGAGGATATAAGACAGCTGTTTTTATCTCATCCTGGAGGACTTCACGTGTCATTTATATTTGGGCACTAGGAAATATTTGATCAAAAATGGGTATAGGTTTTTATCTATTCACCTACAACAGCTAGCGAAGTCTCAATAGTAGACATCTGTACAGATGCCTTGAGGCTCACACTATAACTTTGTTGGCACTGTATATGTTCCACTTTAAAAAGGTTCTAGGAATGAACCAAAATATAAATATTATCTAAAGGAGTTGTTCTCATTGAAACAATTCTTCTTGAAAAACATCAATCCTCCAATATATCAAAGAAACCAACTTGAAGCAGCCACCTTAGAATCTTTAGATGAAACCCCTATTTTCAATTTATGAGGTAATTGTATTATATTTGGAAGAAGGTACAGGAAACAATCTGGCTATAAATATTATATACTAACTAGCCCACATATCTCCATAAATTCACTAAGAGTTCTCACAAGTTGTTCCGCCCCGGGTATATTACGCCCCAGTACCCTTCCCCGCTCGCTATCCCACCGATCCCTGGATCGCAAATCCCCAGGGTCTTCAGGAGATCTCTCAGACACGGGCATCCCCCTATTCGCCACCTGAGGAGGCGACCTACCGGAGAGGGTGCTCCGCCTATTATCGCATGAAACCAACTCTAAGGTACAGGAAAGGCGGATAGAAACATATAAAAGGAACGAACATAATAAGCCTTTTATAATGAAAAGAAGAAAACAGTTCACATTATTTTTAATTGGTGCCACTGGACAAAGAGGTAATAATGGCTGCCTCTTGAATAAAAATCGATTGTTACATCCCAATCCCCCTACCTAGGTTTCATTCTATCGGAAATAATCAGGAGGAAGTGTGAAACGAGCAACGCCAACTTCCTAAAAGAGGAAACCAAACAAACACAAAAGGAAGACAAAGCAAATCTGTAAAGAATAACATAAAACGACAAACACAGTAAATAGAAGTTTTAGACAAATTTGAAACTCTGAATATTTTTTATGAAATGTAAGACATTTGAAGTAAGTTTATTATGACTTGCCTTAAGCAGTTTGAAACAGTTCATTCGAGCAACTAGGGCAAGGGATTTTTTCACTACACATGGAATATATTGAATCATGAGTCAAATACTTTTTTGCTCATAGCTATATTAAATACGCTCGGATTCTTTCTTTACATATTTCAACAATGCAAGATATTGCACACCACAAACCTGACCTATGGCAAGAGCTCTCAAACGGTAAATTATGTGTCAGTAAAGGAGTAGCTGGCTTTACATCAATAGCTCCAGTCCATGGGATTGAGCATGAAAACAGAAAAATGAAAGTTCTTGATGGAATAGTTGGAATTATACAGAACCATGTAGCTTCGGAAAGATTTTTCTTTAGTTGCACCTGAGCTGTCAAAGTTTGTGAGTGCTTTTGAAGATGAATATAGCATTAATAGTAATGACTTCAGAAATACATAGCATGGGCTAACTGGTAGCAAGCTGAACAGAACCATGCAAACTTCAAAACTTCTAAAAATTCATTTCATGAAAATTCTTTTCACATCTGAAAACATCGATTTATATAACTTGTTAATAAAAGCTGCTGTGAGTGAAAAATACATGATTAACATTATGAAAGAAACAAAACTGGTCAAGCTATGTTTGAAAATTGTGTCCAGGAGAGAATGCTCGAGGTTAAGAAAAGTGTCTGGGATCCTCTGAAGAAAGGATATAATTTGAAAGAGATTTTTTTTTCTTGGCTTTCTATTCAATGTTAAAGAAAAAATATAACTTTTGCAGAGGTTAGTTATTAACATATTATAAAGAGAAATCGACCAGAGCTTAATTTACGAAAAAATTGTATTGAGAAATATGATTTTGGGATTATTCCACGATCTTTATTTGCTCCAGTTGGAACACTTTTATTGACACATGATAAAGCTAAGATTCTCAGCCAGATAGTTCTTTGCACACCAAATAAGAGGCACATCTTTCTGTGTCATCTAATTGAAACAGTGAATGTTAGCTGGAATGGCTCTTGTTAATTCAACAATCAAAACTCATTAAATTAAAACATGTAAAGACTTCGCAGAAGTTTTCTTGGAGATAACTGCCGATATTACCCAATATTATGATGAAATTAGGCTGGTTTTTGACACTTATAGGACAATCTGAAACAACATATGAGAACTAAAAAAACAAAAGAAAATTCTACATACTATTATAACATCACAGATGGCTCTGTGTTTAATAATAGTTGTGGAAATATTTCTAGCTGATATCAGGACAAAATCGGAACTAATTGAATGCCTTGTTTTAAAGCTACTACATTACAGTACTAGCACTGGTAATTGACTTAAAATGTTCTATGCGACATTCGGAAATCATAAAAAAGGAACCGCATGCATTCCCGAAGATTTTATTACAAATAACCATGAAGAAGCAGATATGTTGTTCTTACTAACTTTTTCCACACTTTCCTATCCTTGCATAATACAACATACCTACATCGAGCCGTACAATGCTCTTTTATTCTTAAAGCTAATGTTTCTCATTTCTACACATTCGTATACAAAATGTAGACATGTATCACATGGCCTACCCCTTCCTTTTGATCCACACATTCTACTTTCATGTATTTGCTTCGTCATTCGATCCACACTCATCCTCTCAACATGTCCAAAACAACGCGAGACGCTTCTTTGACATTTACCTGTTGGATTCCCTTTCAAACTGTACCTCTTCAGCACCCATTCATTACAAACTCTTATCTAAACGAGTTCCTTCTTTAATCATTCCAACCACATTTACCGTGCTCTTGTAAACAATTAAAAAATTTAATCAATAGTGATTTTATACATAGTAAATATTCCACTTTAATTACGTTCACTGACGCCATTTCGCTTTGTAAGTTTAACACCATATCAGATGAATGTAAAAATACCAGCCTAATTTTTCAGAAATGATATGAAAATTTAAAATCAGGGGAAAGTTTGCCTTTTTACAAACAAGATGCACGAAAAAAAATAGCATACCACATTGTATACCCAAGTATACTAATTACGCTATTTAATTAGGAATTATAAAGGTAGCACCTAGAAAAAATATACCCGCATTGGCGTGGAGGAAGAGTGGGAAATCATTTAGGAAAAGCCACCCTCAACCAGACCGGTATTCAAAGTTTCAAACTCCCACTCCGGTGATCAGATGTTTTAAGGCGTTACTCTAAAAATATATTGGACTTCCGATGACAGGAAGATCGGGATTCAAATACCGGTCAAGTATAAACCTATTGAAGTTAGTTTATTTTTAACTTCCTATAAATTCAACCTCCTAGTCCCAAAATACTAGCGTAGATAGTACATATTCATAGCGTACAACCTGAAAGAGTAGTGGGATGCGATGATAAAATAAATAATAGCTTGTAATTGTGTTATACGGTTCTTCCAAAAAGATAATGTGATGAAGGGTATTGACACACAAAACAAGAATTTTGCTATAAATTAAAATTACTAAAATAGTAACTAAAGAGAGTTTTTTTTGAAAGGGGGGGAGGAGGGCTAACAGCATGTGTGTGCCAAATTAAATCTAAAATTAAATGAGTCTCAACACTCAAAATCGTCACATGAGTTGATAGCAGACAAACCTTTGGTTATAGCCTACAAATAATTATTTAGAAACAAATGTTTAAAAAAGTGTAAATTTTCTTTTTTACGATTTAAATTTGTGAAAGTTATAATCATAGATAGATCACTATTTGAATGAATACTAACGATAAAGAGAGAATTGAAAAAATGCACCCGAATTTGCGCGGGAGGAAAAGTGAGAAACCGATTAGTAAATCGGTATACCAGGCCGAGATTTTAACTCGGACCTACTCATCATTGGGAACCTAGAATATATGAGATTGACGATTAGAGCCACGTGCATACCAACGCGAGTTTACCTATTTGGATTCCCACTTTCACTTCACGCAATTGAGAGTAGGCCTACATTCGTTCTAAATGTGACCTACCTCACACACTTTTCATTAGCGTATTTAAATGCGTTTAGCCCGGAAAGTAGGAAACTCTGAAATATATGTATATATATATATATATATATATATATGATATGGGTCAAACCTGATATTTCCCAAATCTAAATCTTAAATTTTGTTTCGAATCTCGAATTCAAATTCGAATCTTTAAGAATGTACAATTTTAGTCAAAGTGAAATTATTTAAAATGGATTTAAAAAAAGTTTTAGGCTTGGTGCCACTGACAAATGTTATTTTGTCTGTCATGTAGGCCAATATTACGTCATAAACAGCTTATAGAACACCTTCTTAGTATATTAATAATTATATTTATACCATTTTGTCTTTTTTGTGGGTGATTTTGCTATTCTAACTACTACACAAGTATATACGATTCCTTTTACCAATTTTCCTAAAAGTGTTATATCAAGTCATGGTCTTCATAGAAATTGTATCAGAGATATTTTTTTTGTTTTTGAGATTTCCACGAATCTCTAATGGCTCCAACAACGTAGTATTTGAGAGAATCAAGCATAAGTTTATAAGCCGTGTGCTGATAAAATAAGTCGATACAGAAAGTTTATGTTAAATAATAATAGTAAAAAAAAAATTGTTGTACACAAATCTCAAGAAAGTCAGATAGAACCTAAAATACACCTAATAAAATATTCTTACGCAAAAGTTTAATTTCACATTGATAGCGCGATCACATAACGAACATTTTTTTTAAACGTCAGTTATCTGTCATTCTGACCGATGCAAGTACGTGCGGTGCCTGTTATAACAGCAGAGCATGAAATTAAGAGGAGGTCGGAAAGGGTGTCACATGTAGGCTTAGAGTGACGTGAATGTTTGCGCTGCAAGGCCAAATCTGCGGACGTGCGGGGAGGTTCTAACGATCAGTTTAACCGTTGATTACAAGCATCAATCAAACGTTCTCATCGTCCAAAGTCAGACAAGACCCACCTACTCCACCCCCTTCCTCGCGCACTATAAAAAAATGAATAATTAAGAGGGGCAACGAACTGTAATAAAAATGAAGAGACTATTCGTATAAACCGTTAAAAAAAACCAGACCAGACCTAATAGTATATGCCAGCCTATCATGGGAGTTATAGTAGGATCATGGTAAAAAGAAACCTTTAGAAAATTCAAACTTTTCTTTTACTTTTAAAATAAAATTTTACTATGTTATCAATTTTATTTTATCGGTTTTTGATGATATATATCAAAAATGACATAACCAATCCGCTCTAAGGCTTCACTCTCGCTATAGACTGTACTGTCGATGACAGAGATATCGGGGTTCAAATCCCGTTAGTGTATACTGAGAGTGGTTTCTCATAAATTAGATCCCAATCTCCCTCAACGCAAATGCGGGTACACTTCATTTAAATTCAACCTTACTAATTTCTAATACTTTAACGTAATTAGTACATTTGGATACAACCCGAAGGGTTGGTAAGATGCGGTACTGAAAAAAACATAGCTGCAGATCACTTTACTTGACGTATGAATAATAGAAAAGTAGATCTGATCACTTTTCTAGCTGTCAAGGTTCTTCCTAAGATAATTGGACTGCAATTAGACACTAATATTGTGGACTTTAGTTTAAATTACATGTGCTAAAATTTTAAGGCGTTATTAGCGCGTAAACATGGTTTTTCGTTGTGCACAGATTAGTATTCCGTAATGGATCTACGCATTTAATTAAAATAGTGGAGCAGGGATGAGGAAGGTATAGTTCATAGCAAATATACAAGCATTTGCATGTAGGGTGAGTGGAAAACTATTTGTGAAAA
This sequence comes from Timema genevievae, assembly GCA_902155825.1. Taxonomy (NCBI): domain Eukaryota; kingdom Metazoa; phylum Arthropoda; class Insecta; order Phasmatodea; family Timematidae; genus Timema; species Timema genevievae. The sequence continues at coordinate 67,613 of CABFWO010002066.1, read as the reverse complement.
ACTTCCTTCATTAAAGCTCTACTGGGATTTGGGCCCTGACATTCCTGTAACCGGCGAAGCAGGCTAGACGGACTTAATTTACGTCAGTGGTTTCCAAGTTGTGTGTTGAAATAGACTCGCAAGTTAAACTGACTCCACTATATCTCTATACATAATTTTTTAATGTGTGCGTTTGTATGTGTGTCTTTCCACACCTTATAGATGTCCCTAGATGACCTAGAGAGTTGAAACTTTGCAGACTTACTAGTAAAGACCATGGGACAAAACCTAACTTAATAGGATTTTACGATTTTTTTGTCTGATCGATTTTTTTTTTCCCAAGTCTTTCATGAATCAAAAGAACGTAGTGAGGGGGTTCGAGTTGTTTTCAGCTTATAGTAAAAGTATAATTTGCACCATAATAATAATAATAATAATAATAATAATAATAATTATTATTATTATTATTATTATTCAAGCTTAATTCGCCCATTGATGACGAGATTTTGACTATGTGATCTATAAAAGGCCTAAGTTATTATCCTGTAGCTGCCTTGATAATGTTGTCCAAACACTTCCGAGAGACTTAATTGGATCGAATCCGGGTGGGGTCGAAATGTATTAGATTCCCCGTGGTGCGATCGCATGCTGGATGGGCGAGATTTGGAGTGGTCACAAATGATAAATAACCTTTCCGTGTGTAAAGAGCATAACAATATCCCTCAATAAATAAAACGGCACATTATTGGTAAAAGTTAATAAACAATAATATTATGAAATTGTTTTATAGAGTATTTCTTTGGGATTGAATAATCTACGTATATAATAAAGTTCATAAGGTGTCTGTCTGTCATTCCAGGGCTCTTTAACCTTCTTCCTGATACCCTTCAGACCTTAAATTTGGTATGGACGCTATGAGTATGGAATCTCTATGAGCAAAATAAAAAACTTTACAAATCTAAGATGGTGGACGCAACGTACAAATTGAGTCATAGAAAGATAAAATTTGGTATGGACGCTATGGAACATGCCATTATAAGAAAAAGCAGAAACTTTAAAAAAAACAAGTTGGCGGATGGAAGATGGCGGACGAAACATACAAATTATTCCTAGAGAGCTGAAATTTTGTATGGACGCTATGGAGCCTGCCATCCTTATGAGAAAAAGGCAACACCTGAAAATCAGAGGAGGATCCAAGATGGTGGATACAACGCACAGATTGATTTTTTTTTATAAATACATCCCGATAACCTGGAATAGTCATGGACACAAATAACGAATGCTAACTCCTGTTGTTAAAAATCCAGAAAGAGATAAAAAAACAAATAAATAAAAAAAATCCCGGGAAGAGTCTTCGCGCGGAATCTAATTGCAACTGTCGGGGACAGACCTTTAGTGTGTCCCACAAAATTTAAGTTCAGGGTACACTCAACGAGCTTACATTTTTAGCAGCACACGGTTTTATTTTGGGTACGCGCCGCGGCAGCAGAAAATGGCTTAAGCACCCAGTCCAGCGGTTGTACGGTAAATAAGAATTAGGAAAACTAGACTAATTTATTCCGGAAGTAATTTCAATTGTTCCAAGATAAAAGGGCGAAGTTATTTTTCTGTGCCCTCTTATTTAAAATTAGGAAATATTTCATTTAAAACATTAATAGTTTGTGTAAAACATAAACGTAACTTTGCGCGAAGCTTTTTATTTTGTCAGATGTATTTATAATATTACTAAGTACGAGTTGGTAATATATTCGGCTGCCACTCGTACCAACTTCATTCGTGTTCTTATGTGGCGGTGATGGTTTGTTCAGTCAATTCCTTAGTGATCAGGCTTCCATTGAAAGACAATGTAATAGGTAAATCCTCGTTCGACAAAAATTTGAACCCCACCCCTCCAAGATGGCTAGTGAGTTTGGGGTAAGACCCTGACCCATTAAGGAGGGGATGGGCTATGTCCCCCCCCCTTCCAAAAAAAATTCTCACCAACAAGATGGTTTAACAAGGCACTGATGAAGTGAGAAGGAGGAAGGGGGGGAGGAGAACAACAAACAAAACTTTTTTCAACCAGGATGTAAAAAAGTAGGTCAAACGCTGGGGAGGAAATAGCACATAGGGGCATTACGATACAAAGTGGAGACATGCCACCCACTAACGTTGCGGCACACTGTTTGAGGAACATCGCTCTAGTACCCAAATAATCACTAAAATCAGTTTTTATTTTTCGTACCCTGCCAGACTATTAACATATTTACACTAATGGGGTAAGTACGAGCAGGGTGTTGAAGAAGAATGAAAAACTATTCAGATACCCTCAGAACACTTGTCCAGGATTCAAATCCCCGACCTCATCATCGCTGCCAAACCTGAGAAGACGAGGTTCACGCCTTAGTCCGCGTGCTCACAAACACCCGGACAAAGATTTGAACCCTGGTCACCGAGTTTTACGCATCGGCAGCTCTACTGACTGAGCTTTTAGATATATACCGTATCGATTTTTAGGAATCTCGAACTATTTGAATACAATAGGATTCGAGTGTCACATATAAATACACCCCCCTCCCACACTCACATATATGTATATATATATGGGGCGGAGGAGTGGGGAGAGGAGAAAGGGACAGAGTATGTATAGTTATTGATTATAATCTTACAATTAATTAAAAAATATTTGACTTTTTCCTACGCTCACTAAGTCATTTCTTTGCAAAAAAAAGATCCTGTTTTTACTTTCTCTCTATCTTACAGGTAGAGAAAGTATGGTGATCGTCAAAAAATTCGAACTCGAGATTTTGATGAATTTTGACGTTTCATGACTTCCTGAATCCGAAAAAGTGGTTTTTGAATGTCTGTCTGTCTGTCTGTCTGTCTGTCTGTACCTCCAACTAGAGCCTAAACTATTTTACCGATTGAGCTGAAACTTGATATCTAGGGTTTTCATAGGGTTGCCCCGAGGGGTTTTTGGAATTGGATATCTACCCCTAAAATTAAGGGTAGTTTACTGAAGGGAAAAAAGAGAAAAAGTCGATTTTCTCAAAATCGGCTCTAACGATTTTGATTAAATTTCATTTATGAACATTAATAAATATTCCAAACAAAATGGCTACTCTCAATATTTCGGCAAAATGGCTTTAAGGGCTCCGGTCTGATGCGTAAATTAACATTTTTTATAATAGCTCCGAAACTATTTGAGATATGAAATTACTTAGCATTACAAATATGTATATATATTTATAATACAAATATTTTATTCGAAACATATTTTTATAAAATCAATAATTTTCAATCTATACGCAATTATATATATATTTTTAACTTTTTGGACATTAAAGCTTAAGTATTGCGATCGTAAAAAAAACTAACCTGAAATGTTGATGGATGTCGACGTCTCATGACCCCCCGAACCCTAAAAAATAGTCTTTGCAATGCCGTCTGTCTGTGTGTCTATAAAAACTTAAAATTAAGGGTAGTTTACTGAAGGGCGAAAAGAGAAAAATTTGGTTTTCTCAAAATCTGCTCAAACGATTTTGATTAAAATTCGTATCTAGGCGTTGATTAAGATTATAAATAAACTGGCTATTTTCATTTTCCTATGAAAATGATTTTTAGGGTACATTACAGAAGCGTTAATTTCCGTATCTCCACAACTATTGGAGAAACTAAACAACTTATCATTGCAAAATTGTAGGACTATTAGAAATAAAAAACTTTTATTTGACATATATTTTTATAAAAGCAACAGTTTCTGAGATATTTGCAAATATATTAATACAATTTTGTGAGCTTTAGTTGTAAACATATACTACTTAAGTCTTAACGCAATAATTCTCCAATGCCATAGAGTAATTAAATATAAGTATCTAAAAAAGTATGTTATTTTTCCTTAAATCTCTTAGGAGAAATGTTTGCATAGCAATGATCTATCTCCATTTTAGACTCAATAGTCAATATTTACATTTTTTATTGGTCAAAATGTATAAATGAATAATTAAATATCAATGCGATGACTTGAAGATCTGCAACACCTTATAAAATGTTAAAATTTTAACCAGAAATCGAAATTTTAATACGAAGTGTTGACCCTTGTGGAAGACATTAAACTGTTTGAAATGCTCTTAGGTGGACAAAGATGCGCCTCTTTTCTCATTGATTATATATCATTGTATATTATTTTATGCGTGTTCTTATGTGGAGTGGTGATGATACAATGTACATTATTCCGTTCAGAAATCTTACGAGTTTATAGAAAGAGAGAGAAAGTCTGTGCGGTCTGCCGTACCATTTATTTTTCTGGTATCTTATTGTATGCACCAAAAACAATATTTTATTTGAAATGTTGACAGAGTTAGTTTTACAATAGGAAGTTATATATAGTAAATCTTGTGTATGTTTATTAAAATAATAATAATTAAAATAAATAAGTATTTGGCTACTGGAATATTACAAATTGTTATTAATAAAACTTCAGGGTAACACAATTACCATAATACCCTATAGGAGCTTTTATACTTATACATGGACTCCATTTGAGGGGGTTTCATTCAATTTCCAGAAGAGTTCCGGACCCCCCCCCCTACCTTTCTACCACCAAGAAAGTATATTAAGATATTATCAACGTTGACAACAAAAAAAAAGTTAGTATTTTCCAAAAGGTGTTCCAAATGTATTTACTAAGAAAACCCGAGGTATAATTTTTTCTGATACTTACTCTCAAGTTGTCAAAGACCAAGTTTTAAGGGTCGTAAAAAGGGCCCTTTTACAACCATAGCGAGGATGACTAATTACTGCCGGCATTATTGTCTCTACTCCTGGGCTTACGATGTTCACTTAGTTAGGGGAAGCCACGGGTGATGAATCTATAGACATTAGTCTACGAGGCCGACGTGTCAACTATGTACTCTAGAAATGTATCCATTGAAACGTTGGTCTTAGAACGTCACTACTACGTGCGTCTGTGTCTACTCGAGCGCCATTACTTAATGTTAATTGTCGTAGGAGTGAATAGGTCGAGTAAGTTGATTGGATTATACAGGGTAATTTGTCGTCCATTAGAGCTACGTTCCGAGTTGATGTTTCACCTGCATAACATCAATTATATTCGTGTGGATTCAGAGAGTTATGAAAACTACGTGGGAAAGTTTGGAGGCGATTTAGAATTTGACTTATTTTGGAAATAGAGCGTGCGTGTTATAATTAACTAAGAGACGATCAACAATATTTTGTGTTAGGAACGCCGATCCTCAAAAGATGTGCATTTATAAGTTGATAATTAAGGTGGGAGTTTAGAGATTCGAGTTAAGGGCAGTTTTCATAGCAAAACTTTTTTTTGGCCAAAATAAAAAAATAATTATCCAATAGAAAAAATAGAGTTTATTTTTCTTCACATGGTGACCTCAACAGTTGTTGAATATCTGTCAAGAGCAAAGCGGAGAAACTTTATAAATGAAGAAAAAAAGTTGTAATTAAATGCCTGGACACCCTTTATAGATATTCAAGAACTGTTAATATCCCCATTTGAATAAAATTAAACTATGTTTCTTCTAGTGTAGAAATATTTGATTTATTTTGGTAAAAAAAGTTTTGATATAAAATAGCAAAAATAATGTTAGCTCGCGTTAACATTAACGCGAGTTAACATTATTAACTCGCGTTCCCTAAACTCCCACCCTAAGGTGGGGTGAAATTGGAGAGTGAATTAAGAGATTTTTTTTTACATAGCATTGTTCAAATAAAATATCGCTTCTGTAGATATATTTAGTTTAATTTTGTACACTTATTTATCTCAACCGTTTAAAAAATATATTTTTCATGACTATCACGTAGTTTGAACAGTTTTTTTTCTTTCTTTTGAAAAGTCCCTGTTCAAAAGCCATTATGTTCATAATAAAGATTCAAAATCTTAAGATTAATATGGGTGGAAAATTAAACTAAACGTTTCTTCTACGCCTGCATGGTTTTACCACGCTCCACCTTTGTAGCACTGGTTACGAGAGTTATCCCGGTAGGCGCACACTAAACGTGTAAAAAGAAGTAGTGAAAAAGTTTTTTTTAAGTCAGAACGTTCAGGATTTGTTTTAAGTTCACCGCGTCTTACAACCCCTCCATGCTATCCGCATATTTACACTAATATAATAAGGAGGAGGAAGTCTTATTTGAGATGAAATGCATCTGCATTTTTGTAAAGTAAGAGTGGTGATAATATTTAGAAAAAAATACACCCCTCAGTACACCCAGCCAAGATTAGAACCCCGATCTCCCTGTGTCTGGTAAACCAAACCAGACTAGATGGACGCCTTGGTCCGGTGATGAGGGTTACAATAGTTAAATAACGACATAATAAACGTGGTAGGCATGAGATTGGTAGATTAGAAGAAATGTACCCATATTAGCGTGGAAGGATTAGGAACAATCCCATTAAAAAAACTTGTGTATGCGGCCTGCTTGGATTCAAACCCCAGCCTACAGTCTATACAGCCTAGGTGTGGTGGTATCTGACATCTAGCAGAAGGTTCTTTAGTTTAAACATTGGTTGAAAGCCATTAATGTCAACCCATTCGAAAATAATGATTATTTGCTTAGTAATACTAAATTATCAATAAAAAGTTTTTATTAAACAAATCTAAAAATACTTCCCTAAGGATGGCTTTTTCATACCTAAACGAAAGAATAAAACAAATTAATAAAAATATAATGCTTTTTGTTTAGAGGTTGTGGCAACAAGAGATATTATAGTAAATGAAATAATAAATTAAAAATTATTATATTAAAACTTGCAATATTCTTATAAGTTATAACTGAACACCATAAATTATTTTTTAAAATATGTATAACTTAGAGAGAACTATAAAAAATATTCGTTTCAAAATAAAACATTGTTATTTTGTAAACACATGCGCATAAACATAGCCGAATATAGTTTGTATGACGTCATAAACCACCTTATTTAATCCAGTTCGCAATCATCATTTATGAGGAGAACGCAGCCTTTTAGAAGCTTTCGTTTGTAAAGTTTGTTAAGTGATCTAAAGAAACATCCTAAACGGTTACTTTCATAAATTTGTGTTCTAAAAATGTAAAAACGATTAAAAGAAAAGGAAATAGTTAAAACAAATTGTTTGTTGTAAAAGTTCTGACTTTCAAAAGTAAGAGCAATTTAACATAACTATGGTATTGCAGATCATGTGGTTTGGCGAGTGGATACATGAGAGTAGATATAGTAATATTTGCTAGCTGTCAGTTACCACCACTCCTACGCTGATAGACTATACCAATCTGCGGTGAACAAAAAGAGCATCAGAATTCTTTACACCTTTGCTTAATAGAAACTATGGTGGGTGCGGTTATAGAATAAGGTGACCATTCACCCTCAAAATAAGACTTCTATCTCGAAAAGATCTCGTCCATGATTTGCTGAATAAACTAATACAATTTGAAATGTATATAGTTAAAATAAATATTTTAATCTAGTCAGTTGCCAAAAAGTTTAAATGTAAGTCTAAAGTCTTTATAGCCAGCAACGAATAGATATAATTTGTTCTGACACTTTTTCTTAACATTTGCCTCTAACTATTCACTATTTTCACGTATTGCTACTTACTTTATGGGATCAATAGCTCGAAAGTCCACTGCCACACTTACAAAAGTACGCCACCTACCTCTATCTTGAGCTAGGTCTATCCAGTTCACATCATTAAAACATATTACTATCTTGAGCTAGGTCTATCCAGTCCACCTGATTACAACATATCCCTATCTAAAGCTAGTTCTTTCCAGTCCACCTCATTACAACATATCCCTGTCTTGAGCTAGTTCTTTCAAGTCCACCTCACTACAACCTACCTCTATCTTGAGCTAGTTCTTTCCAGTCCACCTTATTACAACCTATCCCTATCTTGAGCTAGTTCTATCCAGTCCACCTCATTACAACCTATCCCTATCTTGAGCTAGTTCTATCCAGTTCTCCTCATTATACCCTATCTCTTTCAGGTCCATTATAATGTTATCCTCCCATCTCAGTCTAGGTCTTCCCAATGGGTTTGTCAATCAGTACCCTGAACACGGTTATAGATTCATTCGTTCGCACGGCATGTTTTGCTCATAGTTACGTTAATAATATAATGTCGTTACGTTATAGGGGTGTGCGAGATCAAGTATTTTTGTTCTAGACGAGGTCGGAAACGAGAATTAATAATAATGTATTATTAACTATTTTTAAATTTGCTAGTAATATCTTAAAACAATGTGCAATATTTATACATGTTCTTGCTGGCTATTGATTTGATGCGTAGTCTAAGAGTAATAGCTCTATAGAGAGGCGGGTGACTAGTTTATTTAAGATGTCTTATTTGTTTTAAGTGAGATATAAAATAAATCGATTAACCAAAATAACTTAAATAAATACCTATAATATATCAAATAATAATAACAAATATTAAAAATGTGTTGATTTACCCAATGTTTTAGATATTCAGGAGTAGAAGAACAATTCTCGAAATTTTCGAGATAGTGGTATATTGTCCTGACGATCAGGTTGGGAACGGGAAATATTTTTTCCCGCGGGAATCCCGAAATTTGGGAATCCCGCGCACCACTATTGCATTGCCAATAACCCATTTATTGACACTGTCTTATGGCACGAATATAAGAAAAGCCTGAATGTACTATGTGTCAAATGACAAATCCAGTCCAAATTTCATAGGAAGGGCTTTTAAACAGCGAAATATATTTTTAAATTTACTTTCATGTATTCATATGCATACCCTGATTTTGGTTTAAAGAATAGTAGAAAAAAATTCAAACATATTCCTTTGCAGCCAATATTGATAACATTTTACCTTATTATGTGTGTTATTCTATAGATATTGATAATATCTATCAAAAGGGACAGCTGCAGATCACATGACTTGATTAATAAATATATAAACATTGTTTTAGTAACTTTACTAACTAACTTCTACAGTTATTACTACCAAAATCATACTATATATTAGAACGCCAATAAAATGGTAAAATGTTACCCAATTTGGCTGTAAAAAATGTGTGTATTTTCTAAAAGACTCTCCCTTTAGTAATCTTAGAATTAGTGTTCTTAAAAATTCCCAGAAAAGAATAATGGCTACTTTATTCTAGAGCCAACAAAGTAACAGGAAACCCCACACGAATTAAATATCCGGACGAAGTTAGTTTCGAAGGAGAGTACGACGAGTTAAAAATCGAAAACTGTTTAAATCATTATTATTCACTGTCAACAGTTGTGTTGGCAAACCTAGTTCCGCCAGATGGTGTGGTGTGACGTCACACGCAGCGAGGGGCTGTTTTTGGCTGGAACAATAATAATTAATCATATGTTTACATTACGTACAATAGGTAAGCGAAGGTTTCTGCCTTGTCTGATTGCCGTGGCTGCAGTGATTTATCACTGTCAGGCATACCACTCCACTAAAAATACTAGACAATTTTATCGATGATTGTTGCCGTGACAAAGTGGTAAGGTAAGAAGGCCAACTAGAGCGCTTAATAGAAGATTAAACGTATTTTAAGCAAATAAAAATGTTTAACTTTTACTTGATAAAAATATGTCCAAATTTTTTTCGACTCGAGTCCATATCGGAATTGAAAAGGATGTTAAATAAATGGTTCGACACAATCGTATCAAGTTTTGTCATGTAGTGTATTTAATATTTATGATGTATGTTACTTGTATTGCGAGGATAGCCCTCATGGGTCATTAGATCTTAAGGCAACTTCTTATTTTTAGTCTAACCTCGCCCTAATATGAGGCGCGTGTGATTTTTATTCCCAATTTGTTTTAGGGGGCAACTTTTAGTTTTTACGCCCGGGGCTACGTCACCAATGGGCTTTTATTTTTATTTTTTAAACAATTGTAATTTTAATATTAAAAAATATGTTGAATAAAAAAGTTTATAGGTTGGAACAAAATTTTATATAGTAATTTTCATTAAACTACCCTAAAGTAAGTTTTCCTGCAAACTTACACTCTTGTTAATCATAAAAAGCACTCGTCACGTGTAGATTTTAAACAAAATTATTCTAACTGTTGAAAAAAATAGTCAAATTTTCAAAAATCAGTAATTTGTAAACTGCGCTCCAAATATTTGTATTTTAAAAAATAAAAATATATTATTATTTATCATGAACAACTATTTACAAATACTTATTTATAACTAAATAGTTAAAGCCATTTTTAAATGTATATACATAAAAACAGTTATTAGTAAACTAACCTTGAAGGAATTTCCCCTTGAAAAACAAGAATAATTTTTTATCTATTATAGGCCTACTAAGCACAAATTAGATATACATTTCAAACAAAATCGTTAGAGCCATTTTCTAAAAAATTTGAATGTTCAAAAATAATTAATTTAAGGGCTAAGGTAAAAACAAATCAAGAAAACCTTCCCGAAACATAGCCATATTACATCAAAATATCAAGTTTGAACAAAATTCATCAAATAGTTTCATACTTAGGCCCAGGGACAGGCAGAAAAAAAGAATGGTAGAATCCAATTTAATGGGCTCGGTGGCATATAAAATGTAAAGATTTATCTTAATCTCAAGATCGTAAATTTTCACGATTACAATACTTTCTACTTAAATGATTAAGTAAAAATTAAAATAGTTATAACATTTGTTATTAATTAATTAATTAATTAATAAATAAAGATAGGCTTAGTTACAAACAGTGTTTGAATATAATAAAAATTAAAATAGCTATAACATGTTATTTATTGTAATTTATTAATTAATAAATAAAGATAAGCTTAGTTACAAACAGTGTTTGAATATATATATATATATATATATATATATATATATACACACACCTAAATTATATATATATATATATATATATACACACACACCTAAATAATTATCCATTCTTCTTTCATACTAATGAGTAGACGCTCTTTCTAAATCCTACCTTCCCCATCCTTACCCCGTGGGCGGCCCGGACAGAAGATTGAGCACAGAAAAAAAAAATTAATTAAGAGGTAGAGCGGTTATTTAAGAATATCCCTCGTGTTTAATAGACTCCCAAGATACTAAGGGAAGTTATAGGAGACAGGGAAAATCCAACTTAAGAATACATCGTGCTCTCCTCAAGGAATAGTTTGACACTTTCTACCCGGTACGCACGATTAAAACAACCACAAATATGACGTATAGGTACAATATAAAAGTGTGATATTTATTCGAAACACTTCCAAATAAACGAAAATAAATACCCATACACTTCGTTTATACTGACATAGCTCAGGGTGGTCCAAAGTTTTTTTTGTATCCCAAGGGCCAAATTTGGTTATTAATTTTCACCGCGGGCGGAAGATATATTTAGTAACCATATCGACTTAATAATATAGGCCCACAAACAGCACTTAATAAACATTTACTTTCTATACTTATACAAGGTAGAATCCTTCAAATTTTACTGCCTGAAAAAGTTTATTAACATAAAAAATAGGTATTAGGAAATATGCACGCACACGTACACAAAACAACATTATACAACTTGTTGTACGCGCATGCTTGCACAGCTTTGCTCTCCCAGCGCTGTACACAGAGAATATGAACACAATTTAATGGTATTAGCTTACTTTGCTGAATGTAAGTGTATAAGGATTTTATCTTCCATTTTGTTCAAACAAACTAAATGTGCAGTTTGGGCGTTAAGTTTCCGAACATTCTGTATAGGCAGCTCATCCAATGGTACTGTTTTTTTACTGTGAGTTGGACCATCTTTTTTTTACCATGGCTTACTAACCACCCGGACAACCCTCATTTAATTTTATTAGCACCGCATCTAGCTAACTGACCCATTTAATTACACTATTGGGCTAAAGCTGATAAAGGTAAACTCAGAGAAAATGTACCAACGTTTGCATGGTGGGATAGTGGTAAGCATTTGAAGGGGAAAAAAGCATCGGTATACACGGTCGGGATTCAATCCACAACCTTACCCGTCATTGAGAAACCCGTATAGAGGATCATGACGTTTAGTCAACGTACAGTACCTACTGACGCGATTATTCTTAGAATACCAACATTTCAAGAGATTTATTGTGCGTGTTGATAACCTGACTATCTTAACATTTTATTAAGTGACCCTTAATAAATCCCTTCTCGCGGAAGACTGGACTGCCAATGACGGGGATATCGGGGTTCGAATCCCATTCGGGCGTAATGAGAATGATTTTTACTAGATTACTTTTCACTCTGGCTCCATGCAAATGCGAGTACACTTTCTATAAATTAAGCCTGTTTCATCCTTAACAAATTTGCATAATTTGAACAAATGCGTATCAAACAAACTGGTAGCAAGAAGCGGTACTAAAAATACAAACTTCATTCTAACATACGGGTTAAGATTAGCAGTCCCGCCAAACATTCTCGTTAGAGGTATTGCCTATATAGGTTGGGGCTCGTACCAAGAGTCTTGGTAGTTATGTAGAGGATGAAAGTGTGTTTGTTTTTGTTTTATTAATACAGACAATGTTAACTTTGTTTCAAGCAAGCTAGGCCTATACAAATACAGAATAAAAATTTTTTTTTTTGACAATTAACTGCGATTTTGTAGCCTTACCCATTGTCGATAAACAAATCGAGAATAATTTATACGTTGCTGAATTTTTGTAGAACTCTTTGAATAAATGAGAGAAAATTCAAACACTAATAATAACCTATTCTTACTAAGGTAGGCTATTGTTACATCTGGAAATAAGTATTTGAGATTATAGTAGATAAGTACTCAGTGAGTTATAACTTATAACAGCCGATTATATTATTTATATCTAAAAGATGAACGAAAGTAGAAGAAATACGAAATAAATACATTCAAAATCATACGAGCTTTAAAAAAAAGTGTAAGATTGATACGTAGCTGGGGGCACTATAACACAAGCGAGGTTGTTTTCAATAAAAAGTGTTATCAAAAGATTATCATAATACTTCCAGACAATGTTTTAAATAAAGAACCTTTTGCTAGCGGTCACTTACCTACACTCTCATCTTATATAGACTCTGCATACAGGAACCTCTTTGTTTCAGCCACCCGTAAATAATAGGTCCATGGGGCCAAAAGAGTGGCAATTCTAACCCTTCCAGGCGGCGTATATTGTAATTACACCTCCCTCACTAATCTTCAACCTGGATTACTGCCCTGTCACTACTCATTCCCTGCCTTCACTGATCCTATTAGAAAAGGTTACTTGAACCTCACTCATCAGTGTGACTAATAATTGAAAACAACACCTGTTGAAGAGATAAAACACGTAGCAGGAACTATCAACTACCGGCCATAGTTTAAACTCAACTAAATCTAGGGAAATATTTTAAATGCTATTGGGATCATCTATAGTCAAATTTAGATAAGAAGGAAACAGTTGTTACTGTAAAAGTTTCCCATATTCATACGTCAAAGTCTAAAGTACTCGCCTCAGGAACCAGTATTCATGGGTTCAAACCCAGCTGGGATCGACGGATTTTTCTTTAGCGATAAAAATCCGTAGCACTACTTACTTCGGAAGAGAAGTAAAGTTGTCGGTCCCATGTCGATTGTGGCGTGTAAAATAACTCTGGAACGTATGTGAAAATAACTTTCCCACCAAAAATTCGCAAACCCTTTCGCTCTCTATCATGATATTTCTCCTGTTCTATTATAATCCATAGATTCAGAAAGTGCACATTAAATACCGTAAATAACCGGGAAAAAAAAGTCAATTCCTAGGATGTTTAGCTCCTTTTTTTTTACTATCACCGCATCTTCCTCAGCCTACTTACTACCCGTTTGGGTTATACGCTTATGAACTAATTATTTTAGTATGTTAAGGGTGAGGAAGGTTAAATTTAAAGGAAATGTACCTGCATTTACATGGAGGGAAAGTAGGAAACAGTTTAGGAGAAACCACCCTCAATAAATCCAAAAGGGATCCCCGTCATCGGCAGTCCAGTATATTGCGAGAGTGATGTCTTAGACCAGGGGTCCCCAAACTTTGAAGACCGAAGGAACCTTTGCATCAGAAAAAATACATGCCGGAACCCTCATAAAACTTGTTACATTAATATAATAAACATTCAATAGAGACATTTACATTTTACAAGCACACAAGTAAGAAACAAACGGAAAACATCTCATGTTCTGGCTGCCCATTTGCCAAATATCCTTTATTCATATTTGAAAAAAATTGACAATTCTAATTAGTGATGCAATAAACAAATAAATAATATTCTAAAATTGCTTCACGGAGCCTGAGATAACTATGAGGGAGCCCAGTTTGAAAACGCTGCCTTAGACCATGCTGTCACTTTTGATAGATATTATGAACAAGGGGTTAGGCCTATCTCCGACAGCTACAATTTCAAAACAAGAGGTAGCATGATTTGTGTCAACGGTTCTGTCAGGCTATAGGACTTTGTTTTCCCCATGTTACGGATTTTCCCCATAAATATGGGATGCTCCATGGTCCCAAAACTACAGCCATAGCTCAAGCCGCGTGATAGCGGTGTAATGAATCCCCATGAAGAAAAAAGAAAAAAAGAAAGGGGGAAAAAAATCGGATGTGCACGGCCGGAGGGGTGTTACGTGAATACGCTGCACCGCTTCCAATTTCTTCCGCTCCCGAAACTTCCTTATGCATTGCGACCCAGACATTGGCGTATTATTGGATAGCCGACGAGTTTCTCTTTACCATCGTATACGTTCGACATATTTCTGGCTGGCTTTCCGGCGAATATAGGTGAACATTGTAAAATCTCTAGAATTTCTCAACTTCAATCCACATTTTCTTTACCAAAACTGTAATGTAATTTAAGTGTTATTAGTTAAATCAATTGATCTCGACGAAAACTGTTGATTGACACTTAAACGAGCATCGTACCACGACATAAAGCGAAGTTATACTGGCTGGAAGTTTCCGAGACGCGGCGGATCGTACACAAAAGAGCGGACCCCCTTCCCTCCCTTCCCCACCAAGGTATCAGCGTGGCGCGGCGCGGTATCTGAAGGTCAATGTCAAATCTTTATTCCCTCAGATATCTAATGATATCAGTTCGTCCCGTAGGCCGTACCCTCCTAGTACGTCAAAATTTCAGCTTTAATAATTTTGGCGGTAGCTACTACAACACTTAGGTAATCAGTATATGAAATTTCAGCTTTGTAACTTATCGGGAAGTTTGAGAAAAACTCTGGACAAACATACACTACATGATTTTTATTATTTGTGTTACACTTCAAAAGTTAAATCTGCCATTTAATAAATTGGACATATTTCTACCTATTCCGTTAACTAGCTTCTTCGCTCGTCCATTTCACCGTTTGCGTTAAAACTCGTCTGGTTCGTGAATTGGGTAGCGCTTCGCTGCCCAATTTGTGGACTGTTTAGTTAATAAACCAAGCAGCACCAAGCGTTAACCCATTCATGAACTGGGTGATATTTTGTCCGGCACATGAAATAGAAAAGCCAAGAACAGGTTTGGTCCAAACCTTTAATCGTTTTAGAATGCACGGTTAGGTTTAGTTAGGTTGGGTTACTTTGTAATTCTTAATATATAATATCTGAAAACAAATTATAATTAGTTTGTACTAGATAAGACAATAATTTCCAGTTCATTTAACAGACAAGAACGCATGCAATTTTTGCACGGTTCGTTAAATGGTCAATAAAACAGGCTAGTTCAAGAAATGGACAGAAATTTGTCCAATTCGTAAAATGGGCAGTTTATCTAATGGGGTGTAACATATATGTACCTATAAACTAATACTAATACTATAGTAAAATGTTATTAAAGTTGACCTAATGTAACATTGTTATGTTACATTTACCCGCCTCAGCTATTTCCACCTGATCAATCTTACTACCCGCTCTAAGAAACTACGAAGAATAGTCACAAAACAATAGTAATCTTCACTATTGTAAATCCAGTCCTAATACTGTTCTTTAATTAATACGTCTTTCTGCCCTATACTCCTTCAACAACCACAATTCAATTTCAAATAATAATTCCATACTATTACTTACCACCTGGATCTGCTGTCCGAGACACGAAGATTGCTCGCAAGTAAAAATAAACGTCCTAATTCGGCGAGTGGGGCAAAGGTACTGTGAGTACCCGCACTTGTTGCTTACATCTGACCGTATAGTTGGATACTAGCGGGCGCAAATTCATGATAATAATTCTATCAAGACAAGATGACGTCACCTGACCTCGCCGGGGCTAACTACAGACCACTATACGTAGCAAGCCAATCGTCCGGGGAGGATTTGAAAATTAAGACACCAAATCCGTTGGGCCGAGCGGTTCATCCAATCATAGACCTGCATGCTGAATTCCCAAGAGATGGCGAGACTTCCACCTGCCCAACAACGTCGCCGGCCAAGTGGAAGGTTACCACCCCCCTTTAGTGATACGCAACTAGCACTGTATATAACCTATGTCCATTATTGTGAAAAGATCAGTCGGAGTTCTGCAAGTGACCCGTGTGGTCGTTGTGCTGTACGAGCCATCATTCGGAATTCTGCATGTGACCCGTGTGGTCATTTTGCTGTACGAGTAAAAGTAAAGAAGAATTAGCAGTTAAATATTCTTTAAATGTTCGGTTCGCTATATAATTATGTACGTGAAGAGTCCAGAGTCGACGGGATTGATTCAGTACGAGAATTAGTCCGTATTCACGTAATTAGATCTGATTGTGCGTTTAAACTGTTATGTTGACTGATGACCGGCACTGGTGGTCATACGGTCCGAAGTGCGACTACTGAAGGCAATGGATAGACTATATCTATATAGAAGTGCAACACTATACTGCGTCGTGAATAAGTAGACGTATAATGTCTCGTCTAACTGAACGCTTGTGCTCCATCTCTATCGCTGCCAACAACCACAGCTCCTGTCGTCGTTCACGTGGATTTTCACCAGCATCGCGTGAAAATGTGGAATCATCTCTATCGAGGAGACATAGCAACAATTGACTCGGTAATGAGAACATTTCTTATGTTATTATATATTTTTGAAACTAAAATATTGGACGTGTCAACTAATGGAGTTGACGTTAATTATTGGACTATTTAAATATTATTGTTGAGAGACTTTACGTAATGAACTTTATACTGTGTAGAATCATATTATGTATTTACTTGGTTTCATGAATAGTCAATTTTACGTTTGCATATATCTTGTGAGAATAGCCTGAAATGCAGTTATCTTTTATCATTGGTATTAATCCAGTTCTTATTGTTGTAACAAGAAAATTTTCCATAGTAAAACTTAGGTTTTCTTTTACTAAACCATTATTAATAAATAATAATAATGTTTAGGGTGTATTACCAAAGAATGTTTTCCTATAATCTATGTTCGCAAATACTTTCGCTGCTAGGATTGTCTAGGCCACAATGTTGATGTTGTTGAAAAAATTTGCTTATTAAATGACTATTTACTTTAAAATCTCTGCTTATTTCCTTATTTATTTATTTTATGTTTCACATAGCTTATGCCCCTCTATACTCGTTATGTTGTTTACGGTGGCCTTAAACTACGAGGTAATAGAGAGGGCGTAACACTAAAAATATTCTGTATTTTATAAAAGTTTCTTCCTACCAAAATCTTACTATAAGTGTGGTGGTTTTGACACCTCGTCTCAGGAACCTGGGGTTCATTACGGGTCAGGTGAAATTAGGGTGGTTTACTAATATGCGGTTTCGTAGCCTCTCTTAGAATAGTGCTGTTGTATTTCTTAAAGTCCCTCCCTTTTTATTAATTATTTTTAGGACTATTTAGTTCAAGTGGGCAGTAGCCAGGCAGAGTAAATCGTTGAAACACGTTTGATTTTTCATTTTATTTTGTAGATTTTTTTTAGTAAGAACTCATTTTTATTTATGCATGTAATTTTTTAGTTAAGTTTTTATATGTTAAAGTTAATCCTGAAACTTTTGTCGTATTGATAAGGATTTAAACTCCAAATATTAATAAGAGCTTGATGGACATATTGCCTGAATGTTATCATAGTCCGAAGGAAATTTGACTAAAATGAGCTTAATTAATATATTACTTATTGAATAAAAATAACTCGATGGACGAACCCAACAAAATAAAAGTTAATATAAAAGTCAAATATTTACTAATAAAATATAATAAAACATGTTATATATAGTCTTCTTGTAATTCGATTAAATTGAAGCTTTTTAACTCAAAATATAATTCTAGTTTAATATAACTAGACATAACGTCAAATCTTACATTCCAGCCTCCATTTAAAATACAATTTATTATGCTACCTTTTCAAGGTCAAAATACCGTAGCTATTTAATTAAATCATTTATCTAACTTACCGTATATGACCTAATAATAGTCGGGGCCGTGATATCAGCCGGGTACTCTAATTGTAGCTGGGGAAAAAAAAGTTGTTAATAATAGCCGGGGTCCTAATAATGGCCTTGCTGACTTAATTGTAGCCGGAGCATAGGTATTCCGAGAATTTTTCATGACCTTCACACTACGCATACATACATAGGCGTACATACATACATAACCTATATACATCCATACATAATCATGCCTTACACTTACGGGGTAGATAAGAAACTGTGAATACAGCTCAAAAAACAAATACGTACTTAATCCATCCTCACTAACATTCTCCACACTTTCCTATTCTTGCATACTCCCTTCGCTTTAACAACATCCAGACACCGAGTCATGGATGCTCTTTTATTCTTAAAGCTCTTAATGATTCTCTTTTTCACACATTCGTTTACAACAGTTAGCCACGCCTAACATGGCCTATACCTTCCTTTTGATCCGCTACGATATTTTACTAAACCCCCCTTTTTTGTTATTTAACTCCCCTGAATTCAACTCAACGTCGACCTACCTCTTGGCCTAGTGGTCAGCGCCCCTGGCTACTGATATAGAGGTCCCGTGTTCGATTCCCAGTGGTATTATGGAAATGTTCCAAAAGAAAACTGGTCAGCATGCTCGTTTTACACTGGCTCTACACCTTCATAATCACCATCATCAAGTCATCTCATTGCGGGTAAGACGTGTAGATAACCCCCAAGGTTACTATAAGCAATACGCAGTTAGAAGTATATATACACACGGCGACCGAACTAGATACTGCATCTCTCACGGTCGAATATGTCGTTCACTAAATAATAATAATAATAATAATAATAAACTTCGGGCTGAGTTTTCCTAATAATTCGATCACTTTAATTCGTGGAAGAGCCAAGTCGTTCAACTAGAAGCAACTCTTCAGTCATACATATCATTGCCGAGGGAAATGCAGGTCTTATGAAGAAAAGCTTTATCTTCGCGTTCTCTCAATTAACTGTTGCTAAATCTCCTCGCTCTCAGTTTTGTTTGAAGGTGGGTTTCTGGGGGTAAGCAGGAGCTACTGGCAACCTCGACTAACCAGGGTTGCGAGATTTGTCTCATATTTGAGGGGATTTTAAGCAAACAACAATGAAAAATGGCAACGTTGTTTCCTAATAGTAACCGTGCAGTTCTCTCAGCGATGATATTCAGTTTAGTTTTCATACCGTGAAAATTGTGAAAGCCATGCCTGGTATAAAACGTAGTTTTACGATTCATTTTAAACGAGAAGGGGATTATGTTTGCCGAAACACACAGCAATGAGTCAACTGCGAAACATTATTACATTAATACGGAGCAAGTACGGTAGTAGAAGAAAATAATACAACTTGAAAAGGATATCAACCAAGGAATACCAGTTAGTAGGTAATTTGTGTTTTCCATATTGTTCTTCATTGTTTGAGAATAAAAATAAAACATTTTTACTTGTATTTTCTATTTTTATTTGTTTCTATTTCAATCTACCTACTTTTTTCTTTTTTGTAGCTTGGGGCTCCAACTATAGTTAGGGTTAAAAATAAAGTGGTTAATAATAGCCGGGGCTGCTATTAGGTCAAAT
The DNA here is from genome assembly GCA_902155825.1 of Timema genevievae. Classification (NCBI taxonomy): domain Eukaryota; kingdom Metazoa; phylum Arthropoda; class Insecta; order Phasmatodea; family Timematidae; genus Timema; species Timema genevievae. Next base: position 47,695 of record CABFWO010002066.1, on the reverse strand, counting down.
ACAGTATTGGCTTTATAAACACCTTATTCGGAGGGCAAATGGTCTTGAGGTCCCCAGTAAATCTAAGTTTGGCCTTCAATAAAATCGTAATGGTTAAAACTGATAAGACTGTATGTCCACACATTGTCAGATTTGTATCACAATTGCTTCAGTTTTCTGTTTGCTGTTAAAATTCAGTCCCTCACCACCCACCACAATACAAGAGACCAAATTGTTCTACCAATGTTTGTGTTCTTTATGAAAAGTGTTTCGCAAGCTGTTAATTTTTTGTGTGTCCCACCTCCCCCATCATTATCTATATGTCAATCTGCCAGGGTAGTCTATTAAATGGTGTGAGTTGTCAGGTAGGAACGTTTAAAATAGTCAAACTCGTTGTGTTGATGGATTTATTTTAGAATAAAGTACAGTACAAAATGCGATGTAGAGAGTTAATTGGTAAAATACTACAAAAGTTATAGCCCAATTCAGTCATTCTATACTGCATTCACGGTAGGAATTACTTTCTGAAAGGTCTTTTTTCCTACCAAAATCCTACTATATAATAGCTTTCTGGTAGGGAAAAAGGCCTTTCAGAAAACAATTCCTACGCTGAACAGACTTTATCAAACAATACGTCCATATCCGTCAACTACACCACCTCGTCCTGGACATGAGCTACAAAGTCCTAGCTCGATGGTCCTTGCCATCAACAATCAAAAACCTCTTAACACTCTCCAAAGGCTCTCCGAAAACAATAACTCTTTGACTAGTTTCGCATCTACTTATAACGTTAAAAATGTGTCATTCTTACGGATGTTTTTCTAAATGTAATTTACTGGTATATAAAACTATACATAAGCTGACTTTCAAAACATATGTGTAAACTTATTATGGACTGTCCTGAATAGCTTGGCTGACTCGTGATTTCATTATTACGAGGGAACCGTGTCTCTTATGTAACATACCTATGTCGCAATGTTACTAGACACTGACATTTGTTATTAAAACACTATTTAAATTTGGGATCAATCTCTTTTACTTTGTTCACATTTTGTTTATTTTCGATCTCTTATGATAATCTTTGCACTTCACTTTCTATGACGTCCTTTTGATCATAAAACCAATTTAAAAAAATCAAAAATAAATTCTTTTGACTACGAGAACATTTCGATAAACCAAAAAGAAAGGTATGACTGAGCCGCGAAACACATACTCGAATTTTATTTCCGTTCAGTCAAACGAATCGATAAATTGATAGACTTTCCTTCAGTTATTCAGCTAAATTGATCAGTTCAAAACGGAAAGATAAAAATACCATACACAATCAGTTTATCGTATCAATTAAAACTGGTCAGCCAGAAGTGAAGGACAAACCGATAGTGTCAATATCGCAATAGATTGGCCTGCCAATGGGAATCCCAGTCGGGTGTTATGATAGTGGTGTTTCCTAAATGGTTTTCCTCTCTCACTCCACATAAATGCTGGTACATTTCCTCCAAATTTAACCTTCTTCATGCCTAACAACTTAGTATAATTAGTTCATATGCGTATAGCCCGAATGGGCAATGAGACGTGGTGATAAAAAAACACCTTTAACTATATTAATTATTATTATTATTATTATTAGCACCGCGTCTTACTACCCGTTCGGGTTATACGCACAACTATATTAATTAGATGATTGTTTTAAATAAGCTAATATTAAGAATTTAATTTTGATAAAATGTCAATCTTTCTTTGCAAACTAAACGATCAAGAGTAAACATTTTAAAAACTTCAAGTTTGTATTCTTGAAAGTCTCTTTGGTTGTCTCTTTAAAAGTATATCACTGATTCCCCCTTTGATCTAAGCCTCTTTACGAGCTTTGTTCATATCTTCTTTTCATTATTAATATCCGATTTGTTTATTTATCTCTTATTTTTGTTCAATCTATGAAACGTTTCATTTTTAGATCTTCCTTTATTTTTCGGTTCTTGTTTATTCTTCCTTTCTTCAAAGTACTTATTGTAGCCTACATCCTGTTAATGTGAACGAGAGTAAGAACATTTTCATTAATTGGGCCACTGGAAGGATTATTATCAGTAAATACCCGCCGGTGAGTCAACATAAAACCTTCTAGTCCGATTTGCCATCGACGTAAAAGTCAAGGAGTTCATATCCCGGTTGTGGGCTGTGAGGGTGGTTTTTATTAATTTGTTTCCCCACTTTTTCCACAGCGCGATTTTCTCTCTCTAAAAAAATTTCTACCTTTCTCATCCTAGACCCTTTAGTGAAATTAAAAGCGTATAGCCCGGATGGTTAGTAAGATGGAAAGGAGCGCACTTACAGTTAAAAAATGTTTCGATATGGCAAGTAGCTATTTCCTGTACACAATGTTTAAGGTGGAGATGTAGGAAATCCGAGGAAAAAGTGTTTTTTGCAATTTTTATGTAAAAAAAATTTCTTTGACAAAATAAATCAAATGTTGCTTCATTAGAAAAATAGAGTTTAATTTTCTTCATATGGTGATCTCAACAGTTGTTGAATATCAATCAAGGGTGTCCTGGAATTTAATGACAACGTTTTCTCTTCATTTAAAAAGTTCGTCATCTAATGCTGCTATGCTCATGACAAATATTCAACAACTGTTGATATCACCAAGTAAAGAAAATTAAACTATGTTTCTACTAAAGAAATATTTTATTTATTTAGGGCGAAAATTATTTTGTAATACAAAACTTCTAAAACACTGCAATTAGTTCGCGTTTCCTACACTTTCACCTCAACGGGGGGGAGTGAGAAAGAGGAAGACAGATTCTCAAATACCGTTCTGCCACGTGTGAAAGCCGACTTTAACACTGTTCCCTCTATATGTGAAACGAAGATAAACTAGAGTGGGATACTAATCACGCGTCAGGCCTAAAGCTATGCAATTTAACATGCGTGAAAATAAGGAGGATCCGACTAAAATATAGTAGTCTAGGGAAGTCCCGGTAGACAAGATAAATTACATCAGTACCACTCCATTGAGAGAAAGAAAGAACAGGGTGGGGGGGGGGGGGAAGCCTTGGACAAAGTTTGTCCTGAAAGTTAAAAAAGCTTACCTTGCTTGGTTCCATCATGATTTAACCTTATATAAGGCCATAATGTGATCAGTGAGGGCACCTTTAGACGAGGCTACTTAGAAGCGCCACCAGCACTGAGGCCAAGTACTCAAACCGGAGGCAGCGCCACTTTTATGTGAATGTGTTTGTGTGCGAAACTCTCAATTCATCTCCAGTATTTGAAAACAGATGCGCTACTAAGTGGCCCAATCTGAAGGTGCCTTTAGTATGCTACTTTCCGTCTACCCTGAAAAACAAAAATCTTACCTAGAGATTCCAACGTGGTGCCGCTTATTAGATAGGACCATAGTGTAATGTAAAAGCTTATCTATTTAATCCGTCATGATATACGCATTAGTACAATTGTTAATTGTACAAATGGCAGCGAAAGGCCAACTACTGAGTCGATGGTGGCTGCGTTATCTGATAGCTCGTGATTCTTAATTGATCACACATTTGTAGCCGACGATTTCCGTAAGTCCATCAGAGACTCTGCCTTAAAAATATGAATGAAGAATTACTTTGGGTGCGGGACGTTTCCTGAATAGCTCAGTGGTTTAGAGTATTGGCGTACTAAGCCGAAGGTCCGGGGTTCGATTCCCATGCCCAGGTGTCATTTTTCAATTTACCTGTCAGAGTAAACGGAGTGTGCAACTAACACAATATAATATGAGATATAATCCACTACCGATATATTCAGTCACCCTTTTACTAAGCAATAACATCCTTATATGTAGATTGGTATTCTATATTCCATATATAATGAATAGAGCCCCGTAAAAATGGTTTTATTTTTAGTTAAATTTAGTTTTTTATATCTCACTTTTTGGTGTTATTTCGTGTCGATTCAAAATTACATGTTATCTGAGTTGTTTAAGTATTATTTACATATTAAGACAATGTATACAGAATTAAAATTTATCATTGAAACCTTATATATTTGCTATACAATTCTTTGTCAAGTTTGTCTGCGTATTTCACAATTTTGTAGCCTAAAATCAGCTTATACTACCACAAAATACTAATCAAATTAATGCAGGGTCAATATTTCTTCTTAATATCGTGTTTATTTAAAGATTTTTTTTTTGTAAAAGCGGTGCTATTTCATTTTATAGGAGAATTTCGTGTAACAAGACAATTTCATTTTATTTCGTTTTTCAAAAACGTTGTAAATAATATCTAAAAACTATAAAAGGAGAAAGTACTTGATTCCATCTTTGTATGATACTTTTCGCTTTATCGCGTCTCGCTATTTTTACGGGGCTCTAATGATGAAACTTGCATCAATGGTTCAATTAATTCTAAAAACTAATTTGCAGTATATCTAAAAATCGAGTTATGAGTTTTTATCACTTAAAAGTGACAAGTGAAGTGTAACCATTTGCCATTTAAATCACTCGACTTCAACAAAACGAATACCTGTGTAAACAATATTGTGAGCAGGTCATCTGGTGTTCCCATTCACAGTCGACTTTGTCCTGAACCGGCCCTTCTTCCAAACGCGTAGTTTACCGCAATACTCACAACACGATACAATTAATTGAAACATGACTAACCTATTACTATGAATATCTTATTTGTTAACGAATTAATGAAGCGAATGTTATGACATGCCTAAAAGAAATTGGTGTTTTGCCTTTGAATACGTTCTAGGACTATTTAAGGTGAGGTGGAAGGTGAAGCGAGAAAAGGGCAATGTGTTTGAAGTTTTCGTATTAAAATTTTTTTTTTTTTCAAAATAAAACAAATATTTCTACAGTATGAATACAAGAGTTTAGCGTTCTTCACATGGTAAAACGAAGAAAAACAGTTGTCATTAAATACCAGGACACCCTTGAAAGATATTCAAGAAATGTTGAAATCACCACGCGAAGAAAATTAAACTCTATATTTCTACTGAAGCAATATTGTATTTATTTTGACCAAAGGAAATCTTTTACTATAAAAACTGCAAAAATACTTACCTTTTCTCTCACCCACTAAACTACCACCTTAAGAGATATAAAACCGAGTGAGTTATATGATAAATTATCCTGGCTGAGTGTACTGAGGGTGTTTTTTGCCAATGTATTCCCCCCTTCTCCCATCGCAGAAATGGTGGTACATTTACCCTACTTGTATTCTTAGGTCGTATTTTAAGTCCAAGACTTCCTTATAGCCAAAGCGCGTACTTGGATGCATGGGGCGGGGTGAGGGGGGGAGGGGCGAGCTTTAAAACATGCGTTTACCAGCACTGCTTATTTTTTTAAACAAACTAAATGGCTGTTAACTTATATTATCAGCTTGTATTATCTTAGATTTAGGACGATCACATCAAAGCAACCTTAGATCGTTTGTACCAAAGAAAACGAACACAATTTAACATAAATGTTGATTAGCCCTTTGCCAAGAATCGAGCCAGGGTACGACCAGTAATTTATTAAAGATAATTTGTCAGAATAACCTTAATGTGTGTGTGGACAAGTGGTATCTGGACCGGGGTAAGGGGGGAGGGGGGGAGAGATTGAAGGGGGAAATTCTACCAATATTGAAACTTGATGCACACACATTTTTTCCTCCCAATATTATTTTTTTAATTATTTTATTAATGAGGGCTATGCTGTTGATGTTTAAACTTTTACGAAAAAAATAAGTCCTTCATATAAAATTCAGGCATGTCCAACCTTCTTGCATAGTTGGTCAGGGACTATACACGAGGTATAAAGGACCTAATATTAATATAATACAATTCCATGGCGTTAGCTTGCAATCGAGCGAGCGGCTGCCGTCTGTCGGCGAATATAGTGCCAACTTTTGCGGATAGAGGATGTCATGTGGTCGGCACAACCAACCCTCCAGCCATTAATTTCAGTTCTCTAGACAGGAGCCTTTACCTTTACATTCAAGTAGCTCCTTATTTTTATACACGAGGCTGAGGTGACCCCGTTCCATACGCCCAGCTTCACAGAAAAATCTGGAAGCGCCGAGGATTGAACCCGGAATCTCTGAACAAATAATTATTTATTTACAAAGAGTACATACATTATAGAAGAAACATTAAACGTATGATTCCGGAAAATACACGTAAATTAGCGAGCATTTACCTAAGTTTCCAGAGTCTAATTTGTTATTTATTCCTACAACGTGGAGAACAGTATTTAAATTTGAGCTGTTGGGCTTAACAGAACGAACATAGGAGCCGATGTAAGAATATTTTAAAGGCTCGTTCATAAAGGGTTTAAAATAATAATAATAAATTATATATATATTAATTAATAAAACATATTAAATGAAAACACATTAAAGGCAGGATCATTAATAATAAGGATAAGTGTGTAAAAATTTTGAGTACCAGAAGATTAGACTATATGTCAAGCCAACTGTTTTATTTACCTGGCTCTATATATAAATGATGCAAATTCACAACACATTCCTCAAGTTGATTTATGAGACTATATAACTACTAGGGGGCTCCATGTTTGGTAAGCTTGTAAACTCGTATACTTATGAATAGTAACTGATAAGAAACAAGGGCAGCCGGCTGGTTTTAAATTGGATTCTATTCGAAATATTTGTAGTGCACTTCTTAAGAAACGAAAACAGTTTGGATAAAAAGTGTTTCGAAAAACAAATATATGTTTTTTTTACCGCAATTTGGTACCCGTTTGGGCTAGTTTATTATTAATAATTCCATTAACTCCCGCCGTGGAGCATCGGGCTTCAACAAAGCTTCCCTACTCCGGCTATTTCTTGTTGCCAGTTTCTTTGATGTTAATTTCACGTGTAGAGGGTCATCAGCCCCCCCCCCACCCCAAACCCTTGCATACCCCCATGGATTTCTACCAAAGAGCGATAAAGAGAGCCTTCACATTTTTTCGGAAAGGTATTTTCACATACCTTCCCGGTATCTCTTACATGCTACAATCGACACGGGACCGTCGGCTTTACTTTCCCTCCACAGGAAGTTGTGCTACGGATTTTTGTCACTCAAGAAAACTCGATAATCCTCGACAGGGTTTGAACCCACGAGCATTGGGCGTTTTGGTTAAGCACAAACAATATTTACGCTAGTAAAATAGGGATGAGGAAGGTATAATTTTTGATTAAATGTTCCCGCATTTGCGTGGAGGGAGAAACCATTTGAAAAACTCAGTACACCCGACACAGGGGGCAGGCCCAGTGCCCAGTTTAGTTCGCTACTTCTCATGACGTCATCTGTAATACAAGAGCAAGAAAATGTCACGCGCTTAGCGTAGATTATACATGAGCGTTGGCAAGATTTTGTTTATAACTCGAGCTTAAAACCACAAACCAAATCATTTTTGGTAATATATTTAGGGCCCTGACTATATACCTTTGTTTTCAAGCTTTTGGACAGTTATTAAATTGTTGGGTATTTTTAAATATGGAGACAGACCGACACCTTAGCTCAGTCAATATCGTGTCTGTATGCTGAGATAAGGGTCCCGGGTTCGAATCAAGGCATGGCTGCTAAAATGTATCATTGGTGAAATGTGGGTTTTCTCTTTCACAGTGATTAACGGCCGGGGGACTGAGTGTTGTGTCTGGTCTAGACTTGCTAGTTCATAAGTCGTGTGCTGATATAATCAGTCGGTTCAGAAAGTGCACGTTAAATACCTCAAATAAATTAAAATGAATAATAGGGACACCTAAATTAAAATATATTAAAAGAACGCTAAGTTCGCAACCATTTAAAATTAAATTTAGGAAGTAACATCAAGAAAGTAGACTATAATTTATTTTACATTAATCAATTTCGTTTTAAAACATATTCCCACGTATTTACACACATAATAATAATATTATTTTATAAATATTTCAGTTAACATTACATAATTTGAATTGATAGTTACACGTGTCAGTGGTCAAATGGTCCAAGCCAAGGTATCACTCTTGTGTTAGACTGTCCTGCTGATGACGGCGATATGTGGGTTCAAATCCCAGTCGGGTCTACTAAGGGTGGTTTTCCACCATCTTTCCACGCAAAATGCTTCCTTTCACATCCCTACCCCATTAGTGTAATTATAATATATGCGTACAAAGTGAACAGGTATTAAGACGCGGTGATAAGGAAATAATTAGTTTTATAGCGCATCTTGTTATTTTCTTTACATTTCTCATCTGCCATGTATTTTAGCCTTTAGGTTTACTTCTTTGCTTTGTGTGTATGTTCTTGTTCGGACAAAACATTTTATAAGAAATAAATGAAAAATCAGCAAATGATTTTAAAACGTTTCTATTCTCGCAAGAATAGCTTCTATGAAAATCAGGAAAACCTATTTATGTTGTGATCGAGTTCAAAATTACTCTGCGGGAAACATTAAAGGCTGCAGGTGAGTTGCGGCCGTACGAGTTGTCTACCTCTAAAGAGACAGTTGAATTGCGGCCCCACATTTTTAGAGCCACGTACGAATTGCGGCCCGGGCTGTTGACCTAATCTAACCTAACCTAACCTTACCTTACAAACCTTCAAATTTTTGCCAAAACCAATGAACGACCAGAACCGAGAAAGTTTGGATATTACGAGGGATGTTGACATGATACTATTAGAGTTACTATCTGAAATTTAAGACAACATGATAGAAAACACACTGATAATTAGGTAGATGCAACTCATTCCTCTCTCTCTCTCTCTCAAGTGAGTGGGCCGCAATTCGCACGTCTCTCTCAAAAAGCCGACCGCGACTCGGAACACGATTTCAAGATTAGGCCGCAACTCGCTTACACAGACATTAACCAATCTCCTGAAAGAATGTCAATCCACTTCCACCTTTAAATGATAACACAAGTATTTAGTACTAAATGGCGTTCTTCGCACGGGGAACCTATAAAGTAGCTGTTATTTTTAGTATATACAATTAGCCCCAAGGAAACGTAACAAAATATTAAATTATATTTAAATATGTATTCTTTATTAGTTTAAATTGTGTTAACAAAACGCGAGAAATAAATATTGTTAACGTCACCTATATGTAAGTTTTATTATATTAAATAAATGATTTGCCCTCTTATGTGAATACAAAACAACCAACACAAAATATAGTTTCTCTTTAGATTGAATTGCAGGTGAGTAGGCGATCAAGACAGAAAAAAAGAATTCTACATTCAATAGCAGAATACAACATTAATCAAGTGGTTTGGTACAGAGTATTTGAAGAAAATAAATATATTAAGAGAAAATATATAGCCTATGTGTTAACCGGACGTCCAAGCTATTTCTATACGAGATTTCACCGCAATCAGTGCAGTAGTTTTTTCGTTGAAACATACAGTCCCACTCATTTTATATATACAATAGATTTAGGAACCTTATTTCTAAACTTATATTCAATATTATCTCTTATAAGCCTAGATCTTTCTAGTAATATTTAATTTTCATAAATAAACGGTTAAATCTGATAAAAGTCAAATTTTATCCATATTTTTCTTCTTAAAAATGATTTTAGCACAGATTATTTATAATGCCTTAGGTCCAATTCTTTTTGTAGTGATAGTTCTTCTATACTATAAACTTGCCTTGAAGTTTTTATTTGTAAAATTTCTCTGTTTACTAAACATGCTTTCTCAATATTTACGTTTGTATTTTGTTTTATAGACGGAACATAATATAACTGCACATTTGGTATTTAAATCTTATCGGTCCAAGGCGTCACTCTCGCAATAGACTAGACTGCCGATGACGGGGAGATCGAATTTCGAATCCCGGTCGAGTGGCGTATAACCCAAACGGATAGTAAGACGCGGTGCTAAAAAAAACATTCTAATTTGATTGTGTGGTTTACCGAGCACAAAATGAATCCTTCACATATAAAAATAAATATTGTAATGACTTGTTGTTCGAATGTATTCACTAATGAAACGGTTATTTTTACAATTATAACTTCTAATTGTTTGACCTGTGTAATTTAATTACAAATAATACTTTGCAATGTACTTGTTCGTTAGCCATTGGCAGGATAAGACATAGTAAAAATATCAAACACGTCATTAAATAATTTGATCACTTTAGCATTCCAGACAAAAAAAGTTATTCTTATATTATTGCTTATTATATTACATTATTGCTTGATTTAGATAATAGCCGAGGCACAGTTTTTAGTTTTTGAACACTGCAACATTTCACATCTAAGCGAAGCTTTGTCAGTTTTGGCCCAGGTTTAATATCTTAGCACACTGTTTATTATTTCCTTGATAATTTTATCACCACTTTGAAGAATATAACCTATGCCATAAAGTGATTTATAGCAAGTTTAATTAAATCAGTAACGTCAGCAAATACATACACATTTTACTGTAATTTCAAATGGATTTTCAAATCCCTAAGTTTTTTCATAACCCATGTAACTTACAATTATTGCTTCTTCTTGAAAACTACATTCTTAAACATAAATTATAATTTAATTTAAAATATAGTCGGCAATTGGCTGGACAGAATAATAATTCACTAGTTGTTTTAAGTTTTCTAACTTACGTGCCACTTAGAATTGTGTTTAGCTATTTGTACCTAACATTGTTAATTCTTTCTGTCAAAACAGCTTTGATTACTTATTTTAATTTAATCGAAAGAGAGTAAATTAATTTAGTAAAACTATTTTTAAGTTTTTAATCCCTTAAGTGTACTTTCTGTCCAGTTTCAAGTTTGAAGTTCTTCATAAATTAATTACTATATAATAAGGCTATTTAAAAAGATATAATCTTAAGTTTGCTATCAATATACAAACATAACTTGCTTTCACATTGATTTTATCTTAGTGTTGACAAGCCCATTTCATTTTGATATCTTCATCAGAATAAAACCGAAAGAACCAGACTTTGCAATAACCCGTCTAATAATATTACACCCAAATACAGTACCGTACGTACTTCACCAAGCATTCAAGAAATGCACTTTTAGAGTGCTTACCTACAAGTACCATTCTGTCCCTCAGATGACGTCAAGGAGGGGGAACCTCCGCAAGTCCTTAAGGCCTACCTTCTCTTCTTAGCCCCCGACCGGGGTTAGAACCCCGGTACTCCTATCATCGTCAATCCAGTCTAACCAGATAGGATGAAGCGACCAACCATACGGGTGATAACATAACTGAAATTTGGTATTAAATATATATAATATGTTATTAATTATTAAAAAATAGGATTATAAACTTATGATTATAAAAAAATTAGTTAAACAGTATTTGGAGACTAGAGAAAGACACTTAAGAGTGTAAAAATTTAAATTGTGTTGAATTTATAAAAAAAAATTGCAAAAATAAATCTGAAACTTTAACGACAGTGAGGCGAACACATCTTAAGGTGCTAAAGTACCGCAATGTGACAAAGCGGTTTAAAACGATTACAAACCATGATACATCGCTGAGTTAGTGCGCATGCGCGGTTGAATGAGAGTGGGTTAGCGGGTCTCGACGCTTCTTGTGTGCGTGTGTGTGTGTGTGTGTGTGTGTGTCGGGGCGCCCAGCGTCAGTTTGGGAGCGTCTTCCCAAGCGTCCGGCCGATGTAGTGCGGGCCTCGTCTGTGCGTCTCTAGTTTAAAAGGATGGTATACCTTGCGTGGGTTTGAAGCCAAGTGGAAAGAGAGAAGGGGGAGGGGGCGGCTTTTAACGTCCCACACGCCTGGTTGTGACAACCGGCTCAACAGGTACTCTTACAAAACATCAAGTTAACGCTTTGTATCAGGGAGTAGTGTTAATTTAGAGACAGAGTCCATGAAAGGGGGAGGGGTTAAGGTGGGAGTGAAGGAAACGCAAGTTAAAGCCAGTGTTTTTTGCAATTTTTATAACAAAATATATTTACTGACCAAATAAAATAAAATATTGCTCCAGTATAAATAAAGAGTTTAATTTTCTTCACATGGTAATATCAACAGTTCTTAAATATATGTAATGAGTATAGCGGCATTAGGTGAGAAACTTTTTAAATTAAGAAGAAAAGTAGTAATTAACTTCCAGGACGACCTTAAGAGCTAGTTAAGGAGTGTGATATCACCATGAGAAAAAAAAATAAATTAAAATCTCGGTTTCTACTGGAGAAATTTTTATCTGTTTTGGCCAAAAGAATGTTTTAGTATTATTATTATTATTAGCACCACGTCTTACTACCCGTTCGGATTATACTCTGTTTTGATATAAAAATTGCAAAAAATACTTCGTTAATTCATATCCCATATCCACACTAAGGGCAGTATTGCAAGTTTTATATAAAAATAAATATAATTTTGGTAAAATAAAAGTATTTTCTTCAGTAGAAACATAGGGTTTAATTTTCTCAACATGGTTACCTCAAGAGTTGTTTAATATCTTTCAAAGGTGTCCTGGAATTTAATGACAACATTTATCTTCATTTAAGAAGTTTCTCATAAAAATTCCAATATTCTCATGACATATATATTCAAGGAGTGCTGAGATTACCATGTGTAGAAAATTAAACTAAATTTATCTAATGAAGACATATTTTATTTATTTAGGCTAAAAAAGAATGTGTGCTATGAAAAGGGCAAAAAAAAACACTGACCTTTTATCGTGTCCCCTTTTACCTTACCTTGACGCTCTATTAGGAGCTATGCCCCATTTATTGGCAGTGGGGGGAAAGGAAGGAGGTGAATATTATATTTCAGATGGTTATTTAAACACGTGTATTTTCAAGATGTAAATAATATTAATAGAATCAGACACCTTAGATCAGTCGATAGCGTGTCTGCACACTTGGCTAAGGTTCGGGGTTCGATTCCCGGCATGGCTGAAAAAATGTATCATTGGTGAAATGTGGTTTTACCCTTTCACATTGATAAATTAACGGCCGGGGACTGGATGTTGTGTTTGTCCTAGTCTTAAGTTAGATAATAAGGCATATGAAGCTACGACAGGCCTAGCAGGCCGGTAGTAGAAAATATATGGCTTGAATTAAAAAGTGATCCAGGCCACAGGCTGGAAACAGTAATGAATTTAAATATATATATAAAATTAATCAAATGTTTTAGTCAACTTTCCAATTTTCATAGGAAATGCCTTTAAAAAATACAAATATATTTATTTTTGTAACGAAAATTGATAAAATTTTACTTCAATGTTGTTTTAAAGTTGTTGATAATATCTATCAAAAGTGACATCTGCAGATCATATGACCTGCTCACCCCTTTTTTTCATGACGTCATTAAATCTGTCATAATAACGTCCTTACATTTTACCGACTAACGTAAATTATATAGATTGCAACTTCGATATTGAACATTTGTAAACTTATGATGATTTAATAAGTAAATGCTTTTAAATAAAAAATAAAATGAAATTGATTTGTTAGAACTCAAGAAAATTGTCATCGAAATAAATGGTAGTTTTATGAAATTAGGCTTCTCTTTTGAATATTTTTGAAATGAGAAATTTATTAGCTTCTGTATATACAAATTTGATGAACATCGGTTGGGTATAAATCCGAACGTCATACCTAAATAAACTGAATCATGCCCAATGACATCTCTACTTTTATAAAGAAATACGCTTATTACATTGTTATACAATGCGCTATACAGGCAAGTACAGTTTGTTTTTAATTTATTTAACAATATTAAATTAAAATAACAACAAACCTTTTTTAACCCCAAATAAGCTCTAGGTGTATATATATTTAACAAGTTATAACAATCTATATCTAATGCAAAATGTATTTGAGAAAAGAGAAAGTTCATATTAAAAAATAAAAAAAATATGAAATAATTATTGAAAATTATGTGTTTTTTTGATAGCTTAACGATTATTAAAACTTTTTTATTTTATATCCCTGCATTACGGGCTTGGTCGTTTTTTGAAAAAAAAATTAAAGAATCTCACCAAGATGCAGTTATCAGAAGTATGTATTTTTAATAGTTCTATAACAAAATAATAAGTAACCTTTTTGTTTTATACTAACTTTACAGCAAGCCTTAAATAATTATTTGTTCAACAATGGTTGTTCGTGACAGATCTCGCAAAATCATCTGATAAAAACTAAACTAAAATAAAACTTGCTTTAGCAAAGTTTAACAGACGAGAACTCAATAAAGTTCATCTTTAGTTAAATATAACTTTAGGACTTTGCTTTAAAACTCTTTAAACGAATCTTTTTAAAACCAAACTTTGGAGAAGTTTTGATAAATTACCCAGAGAGTAAAATTGAACAACTATTTTATTTTGATAATATTTTCTGCTCTTTTTAGATTAGTTTGGCGTGAAAAAAAACACAGGTTTTTGGTTGATATTTTAATAAGGCCAATAAAGAAGGTATGTTACTCGTATTTTTTTTAACAAATATTAATTTTAATCATTCCAATAAACCAGTAAGTGTCGCTTATTTAACGTAAACACTTCTGAATGTGTTTTTATATAATATCATTTCGTTAATAAATTCTATACTATACAGTACACTGCAAGGACTTTCTCAAGCACAACTTGTTTGATCGCCAATCACTACCTTAAATTTATTTTTGAAATAAATATAAAAAAAATTAAGTCTAATTTGTAAATTGAGGTTTTAGTAACTTTTTTTTTTCATTTTCAATGCATATTTAGCTATTTTCTTGTTTATTGTGTGATAAGTCTGTTTATTATTCTTTAATCAATTTTCTACTTGTAATATTAATTCGTATTTTATTATCTACTATCTACATGGATTAGCTCTACAACCCCAATATTACAACATATAACTACTAGATGCAGTTTACTGCATACATCCGTTCTTTATCTTCGTAGTTCTTGACGGGTATCTATTCTTCTTTGCTTGATACGTTGGTCGAACCCAGAGACTGCGGGGAAGTCTCTTTCTAAAAAACAAATGAGGTTCAGGTGTTCAGGGGGGGTCGGGCCCTAAATGGAATGAATCCCTCCATACTGCCGGTGTTTTGTTGTGTTGTTCCATACCAGAATGTAAGTACTCAGTCCCTCCTCGTCAGAGAAAGAACCTCTGGTATACCAGGACTCAGCACTCGCCCCTCTGTGTAAGTTTCCCGGAGACTACTTTTCTTCATTTCCTGGTATTCGCTATCGCTACCCTTCGCCTATGTTTCATTATTCTACGTTGTTAGTGTATTTCTTTTTTCCTTCTGTTAACTGTTATTTAGTCTCGTCTTAGTTCTCGTCTTAGCTACTCTCTTCTTGTCGGTTTCTGTCTTGTTTTGTCGTCTTCTTCCTTCTCGCAGTTTTTAAATGTATTCACTCTTCTCTTTTAACGATATTACCGTCGTCACTTTGTACAGCATTTTGACATTTTTATCTGTCTCTCGGTTTGTGGTAATCTTGGATGCCTCGGGGCATAACCATCTTCTGCCTTACCAAGTGGTTTTTTGGTAAACTCGCTTCTTTGGTCGCATGGCCTAAGGGAGTCACGCGATAAGACTATACCACCAATGACAGGGTTCGAATCTCAGTAGGGTGTACTGAGGGAGGTTTTCCCTAAACAGATCTTCTCTCTCTCACTCCCTCCACACAAATGCGGGTACACTTCCTTTAGAACAGTTTTAAAAAATATGTGAGAAATCCTTAATTGTTGATGAATTCAGTAGGGGAGACCGGAGATGGTTGGCGACAGTTTGTATATTCCATTTTTTGTATTTTTTTTATAAATTGAGTTAAGTTAGATCAATAGACAGTTACCTTGTTTCATAAACTACCTAAAAATATATTCATCAAAGGGCTAGGTTAAGTCAATATTTTACAACAAATAATTGTATATGTTTATTTGTGATGTGCCAACCAACCCCTCACCGGGGATGGTAGGCACTATGTACGGGGTACGTTGGCACATGTTATATAGATCATTACCACTTAAAAATAAAGACTAATCACATTATTTAATACTAAAAACAAATTACAAACTAAATTATCAACATCATTATAATACTCATGGTTCAGATTGTTTGAAGCTATTCAATCACTAGACACTATTCTGATTGTGACATGTATAAACATGATTATCTTCTGTACACGCCACATTAGCCCACATTTTACATGCAGTGCATTGAATACAACGTTCCTTTGGTAAAGTGTTCTAGAATAGCTCTAAACAAACCAAACGTTTCGTCTTATTCTGACTTCATCAGATGTAGATAGGCTTATGTTTATTTTTGAATTTAATCTTTGTTGTTTTCCCCTCAATTTTCTTCAAACAAACGCTTTTTAGAATTTTTAAATTTATTTTTATTTGAAGTATTTGTTTTATTTATGTCTTCAAGTGCTTTCTTAATTGGGATGTCAGTTAATATTGATGTCTTTCTCCTTTTGCCATTGTTGGTAGGCCTAACAGAAGTTGTTCTTGGTCCTGCTTTTGGGAGGGGTCGAATCTGTTCCATGTCTATGCTTATACTTTGTTTACCTGAGTGATACCCTGAGGTAGACGGGGTGGTACGCGTTTTTCTTGCAAAATAAACTAAATACGGCTATACATTAAAACAGAATTTTATCGTGAAAACTCTGTTTTCATTATATTGGGGTTAGTTGGCACAGTGGGTCGTCAACCAACTCCGTAGTGAGTGTGCCAAGCAGCCCCGCAGCCATTTTGTTTAGTTATATCATATATATTCTATTGAAAAATCAGTTTGGATTGTCTAAGTAGAATAAAGTCGTAACTAAAGTTCTAGCCTTCTTAATAAACGCCGATAAAATTTGATATTTCATACTAGCCCATTCTTACTAAACAATTTGTTGACTCATAAGAATGTACTCACTACAGATAAAATTAAATAAAAAGAACCTGCTCCAACACAATTCACGCTGACGGCTCGAAACAAACATGGCAGAAGCGTCTTGTGCAACGAAGGTGTAGATGGTTCTGCGCTGAGTCAAATATTTTAACAGTTATTAATACTGTGCCAACCTACCCCTGTAGCCAACCAGCCCCGGTCTCCCCTACTAACCTTGAAATCACGCACCTGAACGAATATTTCACATTTCATTAAAATCGGCGGAGGCGTGTGTGGACGCTATCAAAATATACATTTTATGGTAGACGGACAAACGTACAGAATCCAAACCAACTTTCGAGATGTGTGTGAACTTTCCACATTGAAGGCTGGATGACGTATTTTTCTTGTAACTTAAAGACGAGTAAATATATATTAGGATTTTGGTCGGAAGAAACTT
The DNA here is from genome assembly GCA_902155825.1 of Timema genevievae. Taxonomy (NCBI): domain Eukaryota; kingdom Metazoa; phylum Arthropoda; class Insecta; order Phasmatodea; family Timematidae; genus Timema; species Timema genevievae. Next base: position 30,532 of record CABFWO010002066.1, on the reverse strand, counting down.
TAAAAAATTATAAACACCTTTTTGTGGTCAACATTGATAATATTTTTAAAAGTGTTATTTTATAATTATTGATAACATCTATCAAAAGTGACAATTGCAAATCACATGACTGGATGTATAAATACGTGAAAGTAGATCTTGTAGTTTTTATAGCTGTCAGATAAGACCCTTTCTATGAACGTGTGACTGTAGGCTATGTCCATAGTGTAGGTGGGTCTTATTTTTAAATGGCATAGCTAGGATAACGTAGCCAAAAACACAAACTGCAAAAATAAAATCAATATTCAATCGTTACTATGTTTACGTTCAGCTTTGAGCTATATCAATAAACCACCCTTCAGTTCAACTTCCCCCCCCCCCCCCNTCACCCCCCCCCCCCCCCCCTTTCTCCTCTAACTCTTTCTCTCCCAATCCCAAAGCCCTCTTCTTTTCCAAACGTTTGTTCATGCCGTAAAATTTGCATTGGATGCATTAATAATATGTTTGGTTTAGCTAAGTGGCTGTACTTGTAAAGTATGTTGTTTTGAAAATGTAAGACTTAAACAAACACGAGATGGTCAGTTAGAAAGCTTCGACACTTTGAGAAAGAAAACATTCTGGGTACAAATTTCAAGAAATAAAAGCTTTTTTTTTTAAGTTTTTGCACTTCTAAAGAGACTCAATAAAATTGATAAAGTGGAGAAAAAGGTTCTAGAACATAAACTTAGCAAAGTATTAGTTCAACACACACTGCGAAGTTAAACATTTTTTAAAAGACTTGTTAAGTATTTTAATTTGATGCCAACTCCTATAAAAATGACTAGTTTTCTCAAATCTAAATTGCAAGAAACATTATGTTAAACGATTTTTTTTAACCATTACTTGTGATTAATATTATTTCTACATCTTAGAACCTCTTCACTTTCTTAAGGCAAGAGAAATAAATTCATTTACACCAGAAACCAAGTCGGTTTATAAAGTTACTTGGTGGTGGTGTTTGTCAGTAGGAAAACAAACAGGGGAGAGGGAAAATACAAATCACAATACAATGTGTTGTGACCCTCCCTAATCAATTACAGGATTCTATTCACAAAGATCCATTTTACGCTCATATACAAGTTACCTTTTGTTTTCCATGCAGGTCTTGCTTATCAACCGAAATATGTGGACTTTTGGACTTTTCAGAGATGAACATTTCAACTTTTAAATTCGTTTACAACTCATAGAAAATAGTGTTGTGTTCAGGCCCAAAGACACTAAACTCATGTTCTGTTAAAGGTTTTGACAATATTTAACCTAAGCGCAACATGTGATTGGCAAGATCTTGGTTACCTAGACGGCCCTCTTAGCAATAATGTAATAACGTTGCACTTTGTTTTAAGGGGCTCTAAAATCTCCAAGTTGTGTGTGTATTCTTTTTTAACACCGCTTCTTGCTATTAGTTCGGATTTTACGCATATGTACTTTACGATTATGTGTTAGGGATGAAGAAGGTTGACATTTAAAGGAGGAGTGGAAAACCATTTTTAAGAAAAGCGTCCTTAGTACACTTAACCAGGATTCGAACTCCTACCTCCCTCCCCGTCATCAGCAGTCCAGTTTATTGCGAGAGTGAAGTAACTTTAAACCTAAATAGATAGAAATAAATATTAAAGACGTTCACATAAAAGAGGTAAAATATATACACACTTTTGGACACCCTGTTCACAAATGACATTCCAACACTTTAGTTTTCAGTGTACTGCCTACAGTTAAGTTAGTTTACCGTTTATTACTGTAATTTATGGCTATGATGAACATAAATAATACAATATGTGTTCTCACAGCAACCATATGAGTGCAAACACTTCAGTTAAAATATATTCTCAAGTTCAAACAATCTGAGACAAACACAATAATAATTAAGCTATTTTCTTTCTCAGTGAATAATATATGGGTTGAAAATGATCACTCAACAAGGATTTATACCTTCATATAATTTATATATAAATAAAATTAACATATTATGCATAATATGTATATATACATTAATATATTTATATAATATGTATATTAATGTATACTTGCATAATATGTTAATTTTATTTATATATATATATATATTTTATGAAGGTATAAATCCTTGTTGAGTGATCATTTTCAATCCATTTATTATTCACTGAGAAAGGAAATAGCTTAATTATTACTGTGTTTGTCTCAGATTGTTTGAACTTGTGAATATATTTTAACTGAAGTGTTCGCACTCATTTGGTTGATTTATATATATATATATATACTTTATATATATATACTTTATATATATACTTTATATATATATATACTTTATATATATATACTTTATATATATATACTTTATATATATACTTTATATATACGTTATATATATATATACAGCCCGTCTTGATATCCGTTTGGGCTACACGCATACATGTATATATATGCTGTTAAAGTAGGGGTGGAGAAGCTAAAATTTAGACGAGATGCACCAGTATTTGCGTGGGGAAAACATTTATGAAAAACTACTTTCCATACACACGGGCGGTATTTTTACTCAGGCCTACCTAGTTTCCCATTCTCCCTCCGCGAAAATGCTGGAACATCGAACTTGTTAAAAGCGGACCACCAAGGGAACAACGCTATTTTAATTATTTAGCATAGCTTGACCTGCTTCGGTGACCGCATGGTCCGAGGCAGAGATCGTTAACCTTTTCGGGCCCCGATCGACTTATAAACTTATGGAAGGTCCCGGCGATCACCCATAGTTTCTCTAATCTACTTAAAAGTCTTTAATTTTCGTCGATAAAATCTTATAGTATTCCTAAATTTAATCTTCCCTCGAATATTTATGTCCCCACCTTTACAGAAAAAAAATTGAATAAATAAAATATAGCCTATTTTTTTTTGTATATTTAACTATTTAATTTTTGTCTTAACATTTCGATCACACTCAAATATTATTTGAAAGTACTTGATTTAATTGCGAGTTTAAAAGAGTCAAAATTTCGACTTTCAGTGACGATCTTATTTTCTTACAAGATCGACTGAAAATTGCCACAAGATCGATCAATTTCCAAACCTTGGTCTAAAGGCATCACTCTCTAAATGGACTGGGCTGTCGATGAGGTGGATATCGGTGTTCGAATCCCGGATCGGGTGTACTTGTGGCGGTATTTCCTAAATGTTCACCTACCTTCTCTCTCCCATGAAAATTAAGGTACGCTTCCTCTAGATTCAACCTTTCTCATGCCTAGCACATTAGTGCAATTAGTACATAATAGACCATACTAGCACATTAGTGCAATTAGTACATATGGGTATAGACCATACGAGCAGTGAGACGCGGTAAAATAAATAAACAACATAACTTCACCTTATTTTTGATTATTCAACCTGAACCTTCCTAAGGCAAGCTGCATATTTTAATACTATTTTATAAAGTATTGGTCTTAGCTCGTAGCTAAACAAAACTACAGATAGGGGGAGGGGGAATGTGCATAGCTAGTATCCATCGAGATAGTTTTTTTAATGAAACATTTCCGAACCCGTGCTCATTGAAACTTTAACACTGTGATTGCTCCACTGGTTCTGCCATATGAATCGGTTGACGTATAGAAACATCCTATCTATACATTTTTAAGCTCTACTTCCCATACTACCTAATACCAATCCAATAAACATTTTATTAAAAAAAATGTTGTATTGAATGTAAAATAAAGCAAAAGAAGATAAATTGTATCCGTTGGACATTTAGCGTGCCGTGTACCGACATTATGGTAAATATATATGTATTTATTTGTTTATTAAATGTCATAGGTATAGCACATTTTTTATAACTCTGAATCATACCTTTGACGAAAACTATATAGTGTGCTAAATTATGTATATTTACATCAGCTGGAAAAAATAATAAAATATTGAACGAGCTTCAGACTGTAGCTTATGAATTGAAGATAACCTTTTGGTACAGAGAGACGTACAAAAGTGATTCCACTCCCTTGAGTTCTAAAACAGTCCCGCTTTCATAACGATATGATACTAGCCCGTTTCACCTCACGGATAACAATTAGCTTAGGTAGATAACACAGTTCGAATTAGACATCACATATTCGTGTAGTTTTGTGTACTATAAAATGGAAAACCGTGGAAATGAAACCAGTGAAATCATTTCACCACATTAAAAAGATTTTTGAAAAAATTTATCAACTTGATCCCAATTTAAATATTGTCAACAAAAAAAAAGTCAGTTTGATACGTTTTATGGTTCGGCGTAATCTTGTATCTAATACCCCGATTAATCGGCTGTGGTCGGGCTCTCAATACTAGTTAAAGTTTATCGGTGATAATAGGTTGGTTGGTTTTTCTTACCTAAAATTAGGTCTATGACGATAACTAAATATTATTTTTCTATGCTCATTTATACAGGGTGTTCGGAAATTCAAGGCCCAAATTGCACATTTAGTTTTTAGAACCAAAAGGAAGACAAATCCTCATATATTTACATTCAGCAAAGTAAGTTGATGCCATTAAATTGTGTTTAAAGTTTCGGCGTACAGCACCGGGAGAGTAAAGCTGTGCAAGTATGTGTGTACAACAAGTTGCATAGGAGTTAGGCGCGTGGCACTGAACAACTTGACATCTTGGAGCACGATAGCAGAACATACCACAATTTAATAGTAAATAACACACCAGTCCATCCAGAAATGGGAATACGTTCTGAGGGTCATCATTAACGGTCCTACATCATAGCAAGTTTTCGAAATGACCACCCCCGACTTCGTAGCAGAGCCTTAATCGACGCAGAAATGAGTGACGCTCCGAATCGAAGATATTTGTGATAGCTCGCACATTTCCTGCTGCAATTACGAGTCTTTCTACCAGATAGTCCTCACTAACAACTGAGGTATGCCATTATTACATGTAAATGCTTGCCGTGACTACGTGTGCAGTGCCGCGCGCCTAATTCCTATGCAATTTGTTGTACACACATGCTTGCACGGCTTTGTTCTCCCGGCGCTGTACGCCTAAACTTAAAATACAATTTAATATTATTGGCTTACTTTGACGAATGTAAGTGTATAGGGAGTTTGTCTTCCTTTTGATTCAAACAAACTATATGTGCAGTTTGGGCGTTGAGTTTCCGAGCACCTCTATACCACGCAGTATGTTGTATAGAATGAATGACGCCAAACTCCGGTCAGTTTTTTTTTTATCACCGCGTCTTATCACCTACTCATGTATGATATTTACTCTAGTGGGGCAGGCATGAAGAAGGAATTGTTTTAAAGGTAATCTTCCTGCATTTGTGTGGAATGAGAGTACGAAGCAATTGAGTAAAAAACACCCTCAGACCCGATCGGGATTCGAGCCCCGATCTGCCCATCTTAAGCAGGCCAGTCTAATACAAGAGTGAGGCATTAGACCATTCGTTCATTGAAGTGGGTCTACCTATACCTCAGTTTTAGCTTATGTGGTGCTGACTGACAGTTCACAGCTGACTTCTGACAGTCAACATTTAGCCATATACCTAAATTTTGACTGTCAGAAGTGACGACTGCTAAAGACATGTTTTTTTCAGATCATATGGTTCGGCGTAGGGATACATAATTTGGTCTGGTAGGTTTTCAAAGCCGTCAGAAGTCAGCTGTGAGCTGTCAGTCAGCACCACATAAG